>ONZH01029036.1:0-30265 GCA_900303285.1 Rhinella marina
GATTGGTGGAAAAGAGCGCCAGGGAAGGTGGGAGGGGAAACGAATTCTAAGTGCGCCATCGCCGTTATACTCGAAAGAAATCGAGCACGCCGAATATCGTAGTATTCGATCGAATACCAGCTCGATCGAACACTACTCGCTCATCTCTAGTGGCTACATGTATTATTAAGAAGTTTGGGAACACAATATGACCCATAATGCTATGCAATGCTATGCTTTGATCTGAGCATAGGTAGACACATGACAAGTTCTAGCAACAGTGTTCAAGAAGCCTTTATTTGTGGAATATTAGATAGGGAAATTGCACGTGCAGTTTATGTACAATGTAGGGAGATCATAGGGAGAGTTTTTACACACTGTAGGGAGAGCATAGGGAGAGCATAAGGAGACTGCAGGGACAGTACACTCACAGTGCGGGCTCTGTAATCTGAGGCTAAAGAGATCTATAGGAGACAATCCACATTGCATTAATCCCTGCCGGTTGACATCAGTGTGGCCATATGTAGGATCTGTGGGCAGAAGGTGAAGCAAGGCCAGAGGGGAAGGTCAGAGGGCCAATGTTGGCAATGCGGTCTTCCGTCAACACATGGATTGTCAACATAAAATGGTCTGGGCAAAACTGTGGCTCTAATGTAGTGGTACAATTTGACTCATCTCCCAGCGCCCCACACCCCTTCTCCAGCAGCCAGGGTACCACCACCTCAGCTAAAGGGAGCTGTGTTTTTTTACCATCGTCTACTAATCCTCATACTCCTCCTCCTACCCCTCATCACTCATTTTGACAGAAATCAATCACAGAGGCAATTTGCGTGTACTCCAACGCCACAGAAGCTGAATAGCTAGGAATAGTGCTCCTAGCCAAATTGCTGGTACTACATTCCCTCCCTTTCCATGTGGTGGACAATTTTGATTACTTGTGCCAAGCCAAGGTGGAGAGTTTTAAGCCATCACTACTTCTTTAAAAAGTTGTACCAGCCATGAACATGTACATATAGCAGAAAGTGGGCTAGTCCTGTCAGTGTTTGATACAGTTACTACTACTAACCCTAAACAGCAGTACACATATCTACTTCCTACGCTGCTAGTGCTGCCCCTACGATTACGGCCACATACCACATTTATTCTATACTTTACACATCTGCATTGTACTGCTGCTGCTCCCAATTAAAAGGGAGAATTTTTCAAAGCTCAATCAGAACAAACCACTCTTTGATCTGACAATCTGATAATTAAAACTTGTGTGTATAAATACAGGCAGACATTCTTACCCTGATAGGTTTCGGATGCTTGTGCAGAACAAGCTGCTGTTTCTTATGAAATTAACATGTGTATGTATAAACAGGGCCATGCACTCCGGGCAGCAGCCCTATTACTACAAGCGCTCATTTTTCTATACATCACAGTCCAGCGGCTCATCCAGGTAAGTATTTAATGTGCCATACAGATGCTACAAATAGTACTCTACCTTTCCTCCCAGGCTTACAAGTGTACCAATTTATGATATTGTGTATATACTGTTGAAATCTAAAAAATATATATATTTTATTTATAGCCACTTGACTTCTGCTATTCTATCAATGGATTTGAACTCACCACATTGATGTCCTGATTACTGGAATCCACAACTATGACAGCTTATCTGCTCCTTATTTCTCTGCAAGGACTCTAGTGCATTATCATGTTCTCGTTCTGCCCATGTTCCGCTATATTTTATTTGCATAAATTATATAGACAACAATCTACGTCTGTGCACACGTATGTTCTTACGAATATATTTATCGCTACCATGGTGATTATTATGCAGTCCAATATAATTGTCTCTGTAATATATCATATGTACCGTTTCTCTATATTGAATAGCAACCTTTTTTATATATATTCCAGCACCTCTGAGGAAGGGCATCTGGCCGAAAACGTTCAGAGAAAGTGCCGTGTCTGGATTTATAAAAATAAAAACAAATCTACATTCCACAAAGTGGTTAACAGGAGTCTTTTTTCTATATTCTACTATGTATGTTGAAACCATCTTTGTAAGCGTTCTAAAAACATGCAATGGCACAGTGTGTTTTTAAACACTCTGTCAACATCATCATCCATGGATTTAGCCCTAGCTATATGTGTCTGCATCATTCTGACATTCATTATTTCTTATTGCTGTCATTGCATTTAGAAGCTTAAAAGGAGAGGGAGAGGAAAGAGAAAAAAATTGTGGGGGGGGGGGAATAGAGAGAGATAATGAAACTATATAAAAAATCTCAATACTATGAGATCTCACCAATTTTAAGGCATTTAAATGGTCAGGGCACGGATGATGTTCTGTGACACGTGCTGGTGTAGGGCTGGGATGGCACATCGGGAAAAATAGTGGCGGCGGGGGACCGAATACCGAGGGGCAGCCACCGCCATGAGATTGCGAAAGGCCTCGGTCTCTACCAGCCTATAGGTCAGCATCTCCAGGCTCAGCAATTTGGAGATGTGGATGTTGAAGGCTTGGGCATGTGGGTGGAACTGTATTTCCTCTTGCGCTCCAGCGTCTGCTATAAAGACAGCTGAACGCTGCGCTGGACACATTGGTGGACGCTGTGGAGGATCGTGGAGGCGAAGGTGTGGTTTTCCGGCGGGAGGCACTCTTGAAGGGGTCCTGGGCAGGGGGTTGACTAGCAGAGGCAGCGAGTGACACAGGGGAAGGAGCAGTGGTGTGACCCGCAGGAGGTGAACGGCCTTGGTTCCATTGAGTGGGGTGTTTAGCACTCATATGCCTGCGCATGCTGGTGGAGGTTAGGCTAGTAGTGATGGCACCCCTGCTGATCCTGGTGTGGCACAGGTTGCACATCACAGTCCGTCGGTCATCCTCACTTTCGTTAAAGAACCTCCAGACTTGCGATCATCTAGGCCTCGCCATGGGAGCTTCACTACGTGAAACAGTTGCTGCTGATGCACCAGCTCTGGCCCTGCTTCTCCCTCTGGCCACACCACTGCCTCTTCCAACCTGTTCTGGTGCAGCACTCGCCTCCGCCTCAGAAGCACTGTCTTCACTCGGCTTATCAACCCATCTTGGGTCAGTCACCTCATCATCCTCCGATTCCACAGTCTGCTCCCCCCTCGGACTTCCTGCCCTGACAACAACTTCACCACTGTCTGACAAACGTGTCTCCTCATCGTCCGACACCTCTTTACAAACTTCTTCCACTAACTCAACATTGTCATCATCATCATCACCCACAGACTGCGACAGTTGGAAAACTTGGGCATCGGGAACGAGGTCAGCAGCAACCTGCGAAGTGGTTTGTGACTCTGGGAAGGGTCCAGAAAACAGTTCCTCGGAGTATGCCGGATCGCATTCCAAATTTTCCTGGGAGGGGGCAGACTGGGATGGACGAGGTTGAGGTGGAGGAGCCAGAGGAGTGCTCCCTTGGGTAATGTGGGTGGACTGCGTGGAAGACTGACTGGTGGACAAATTACTTGAAGCATTGTCCGCAATCCCCGACATCAGCTGTTCGCACTGTTGTGGTTTCAACAGTCCTCTACCACGTGTCCCTGTAAGTTGAGACATGAAGCTAGGGAGTGTAGCTCTGCGGCGTTCCCTTGCTCCCTCATCAGCAGGTACTGTCTCACCCTGTCCAGGACCATGGCCTCTGCCCCCTGCAGTAATTGAATGCCCACGCCCTCGTCCTCGACCCTTAGCCCTGGGGTTCAACATATTCTGTATATAAGTGTATTATATAAAAAAAATAAATAAATGGGCCTGCTGTACTGAAACCCACAAAGTTGTTCAATCTGAACAAGAAAATATATAGGTGGATAAGTTAGTGCAAAATTACGTATGTTATTACGTACCGTGCAGTATGGAGCAATTACACTGAAACTATTAGATTAGGCAGACTTGGTCTGCTTAATTGCAACCCAGACAAATGTTGCACAGAGATTTGTGTAATGTAGCTGTATAAGTGAGAGCAAAAGACCTTTTTTACTGACGTGACGTACAGAATGGGTCACCTGGACAGAAAATATGGATTGTGGTGACTGGACAGCTGAACTGTGACACACAGAATGGTTCCACACAGCTGTATGAAATGGATTTGTATCACTGAGATAAAACAACAAAAAACTATTTTTTTTATATTTTTTATTTTTTTATACATTTTTTTGTAATTTTTTTTTTTTAACGTGACGTGCAGAAACTATCAGAGAGCAAACTCAGCCCCTTCTGACTGTGGCTATTTTGACTACAACCCAGACAAATGTCGCACAGAGATTTTTGTAATGTAGCTGTATAAGTGAGAGCAAAAGACCTTTTTTTAATGACGTGACCTACAGAATGTGTCACCTGTACAGAAAATACGGATTGTGCTTTGTATATAGGTGGATAAGTTAGAGCTAAATTACGTATGTTATTACGTACCGTGCAGTATAGAGCAATTACACTGAAACTATTAGATTAGGCAGACTTGGTCTGCTTAATTGCAACCCAGACAAGTGCCGCACAGAGATTTTTGTAACGTAGCTGTATGAGTGAGAGCAAAAGACCTTTTTTACTGACGTGACGTACAGAATGGGTCACCTGGACAGAAAATATGGATTGTGGTGACTGGACAGCTGAACTGTGATACACAGAATGGTTCCACACAGCTGTATGAAATGGATTTGTATCACTGAGATAAAACAACAAAAAAACTATTTTTTTATATTTTTTATTTTTTTATATTTTTTTTTTTTTTTTTTAATTTTTTTTTTTACGTGACGTGCAGAAACTATCAGAGAGCAAACTCAGCCCCTTCTGACTGTGGCTATTTTGACTACAACCGAGACAAATGTCGCACAGAAATTTTTGTAATGTAGCTGTATCAGTGAAAGCGTATTTGATTACATGACATACAGTATGGGTCATCTGGACAGAAAATACGGATTGTAGTTTATGGTGAGTGGACAGCTGAACTGTGACACACAGAATGGTTCCACACTGCTGTATGAAATGGATTTGTATCACTGAGATATAACAATAAAAAAAGGGTTATATATGGCGATAGCTGCACTACTAGTGCCAGCCAGCCAGCCCAGCCAGGAGACAAAAAAAAATGTCTTGTAGCCCTAGGAAGGGCTGTTGGTTTCTTTTAAGATCACTCCTGCCTAACAGAGAACTAAATCCAGGCCCTAACACTCTCCCTGAAACGCAGCAGCTCTGTCCCTAACGACATCCAGACAGCATCTGAGCCGAGCACCGCGGGCAGTCACTAGTATATTCCAGGGTCACCTGATCAGGCCAGCCAACCCCTGCTATCGACATGTAAGGACCCCACGTGATGCTGGGTGTACCGCAGAGTCTCCTGGCTTTTGATTGGCTGAGTTTATAGGCGCCAAAAATGCACAATGCGGAAGATGCCATTTCCTCGAACATGGCGAGATACTCGTTCGAGCAGCGAGCATTTACGAGTACCGTAATACTCGAACGAGCACCAAGCTCGGACGAGCATGCTCGCTCATCTCTATTCCTTATACATCCTGAACAGATCTCTTTCCATTCACATTGCATGGGGACAAAACTAAACCATTTTTATCCAGTATTGAGATCTTCTGCCGGATCTCAATACCGGAAAACAACAACGCAACCGTGAAAGTAGCTTTAGATGTAACAGTTACTGAATAAGTAATATAACATTACATTTTTTAGGGGTATGATCTTTAACCTGAAAAACAGACAAAATAATCATTTACTTCTTTTGGCTAAAATTAGACACTTTGCATGATACATTAAGCCTGATAATTTTTCAAATGAAGAAAAAAAAAACTTAAATTAAATCTGCTTCAGAAAGCCAAAATGAATGAAATAATATGAATAGAAATGTTAAACTTTTTGAATGTGCACATATGTGGAGATTAGGTTTGATACATTAAAATGAACTAATTTAATTTCTCCTGGCTCTTTGCCTTAAATTCTTCTATTGGTTTTGCATAAATTTCATCTTTTAAGCAAGAAGCAATGAGCAGGCAATGACTTATGATGCACAGAGACCAAGTCATGACTGAATTAGAATATACTTTTAATGAGACAGAGTTGAAAAATGGAACGTGTAACCCACTGACAGACTTGGCATATCATCCAAGAATGTTACAAACATTTCTACCCCTTATGCTAGGAAACTGTCAAATAATCACACGCAGAATTATGCATCAGCAATTCAGGTTTTTAGGGTTTAGAACATATTGTTAAAGGAGTTCACAGGCATCATACTTTTATTTAACCCACTTATTATTCAAGAATAAAGGTACTTTACAATACAATGTTTGTAACAATATATCCCTCTCCCTACAGTGCCCAATGACCTGAGTGCTGCTTTATGTGCAAAAGTTCTTGAGTTCATATTTGCGTCCATACATTGCATAAACAGGGTGAGGAGGGTGTGGGACATGAGCAGCACTGCACTGGTTATACTAAGTGGCGCTCAAGTTCACAGTGTGCTATAGGGAGAAATGGCATTGTTAAAAAAATAAAAATAAAGAAAAACATTGAAACAGATTTACTAAATAAAATGCACCAGAATTAAGTCACAAGTTACCCTAAAAAATATATGTGCCAAAATGATAGATGTTAAACCCTTTTTGCACCTCCCCAGAAATTGTTTAACCACTTAGTGACCTTGTTTTTGTTACAGGACAAGTTGTAGTTTTTAATGAAACCATTTTGGGGTATATATAACTTACAAATTATTGACCCACCGTGGTCAGTATTGGGCCCAATTCTCTTCAATATATTTATTTATGATCTTGTAGAAGGCTAGCACAGTAAAATATCAATTTTTGCAGATGACATTAAACTGTGTAAAGTAATTAACACAGAAGAGGACAGGACACTTCTACAGAGGGACCTGGATAGATTGGAGGCCTGGGCAGAGAAGTGGCAGATGAGGTTTAACACTGACAAATGTAAGGTTATGCACATAGGAAAGAATAATGCAAGTCACCAGTACATATTAAATGGTAAAACAATGGGTAACACTGACATGGAAAAGGACCTAGGAATTTTAGTGAACAGCAAACTAAGCTGTAGAAACAGTGTAAGACAGCTGCTGCCAAGGCCAATAAGATAATGGGTTGCATCAAAAGAGGCATAGATGTCCGTGATGAGAACATAGTCCTGCCACTTTACAAATCACTAGTCAGACCACACATGGAGTACTGTGTACAGTTCTGGGCTCCTGTGAACAAGGCAGACATAGCAGAGCTGGAGAGGGTTCAGAGGAGGGCAACTAAAGTAATAACTGGAATGCGTGGACTACAGTACCCAGAAAGATTATCAAAATTAGGCTTATTCACTTTAGAAAAAAGACGACTGAGGCGAGATCTAATAACTATGTAACTATGTATAAATATATCAGGGGTCAGTACAGAGATCTCTCCCATGATCTTTATATCCCCAGGACTGTGACCGTGATGAGGGGACATGCGCTGCGCCTGGAGGAAAGAAGGTTTGTTCACAAACATAGAAGAGGATTCTTTACGGTAAGAGCAGTAAGACTATGGAACTCTCTGCCTGAGGAGGTGGTGATGGTAAGTTCAGTAAAAGAGTACAAGAGGGGTCTGGATGTATTCCTGGAGTGTAATAAAATTATAGGTTATAGTTACTAGAGATAGGTTGTTGATCCAGGGAGTAATTCTGATTGCCTGATTGGAGTCGAGAAGGAATTTTTTTCCCCTAAAGTGAGGAATATTGGCTTCTACCTCACAGGGTTTTTTTGCCTTCCTCTGGATCAACTTGCAGGATAACAGGCCGAACTGGATGGACAAGTGTCTTTTTTTGGCCTTATAAACTATGTTACTATGTTACTATATAATTAACTTTTATTAGCTCTTTTTTGGGGACATCAGGAAAAAAAATAATACTGCCACGTAGTTTTAACATTATAAATGTTATGGCATTCATTTATCAGCATAAATAATATTATAACTTTATTTTCTGGGTCAGTATTAGAGATGAGCAAATCATCCAAAATTCGCTTTGGCGAATGTTCGACGAATTTATGACAAGATTCGTTCTTAATACGAATTTATTCGGTTGAATTTTCATTCAAAAATAATCGTTGTTTTGCGAACATTCCTACACAAATTACGAACATACAGTCAGCGTTGTTAAAAGTACGCAATACGTAAGTATTAGCGTACAAAGTGCATACGAATCCTTAGCGTACTATTGACTCGCGATTGCGTCATATGCATGATGCTAGGCCGCGGCATACAGTCTTTAGAGGCAGTCCATATAAGCTAGAAAAGTAAGGTGCTAGCTACTGTATCTGGCTAAGTGCATAATTCACTAAAAAACACTGTACAATAAGTGCATTAATATAGGACACATTGCAGTACCTGAAAAAGAATACACACAACGGGCTAAAGTGCTTGAACGTTGCTGAACCTGTAAAAACATTATTGCTAAAATACAGCAAAGACAGTATGCAAACATTTTAGTGCAATTTCACATTTGCAAGCATAAAAGGCTCAGACATATGTTTGAGTCTCTCCTTATGGCTGTTTGATAATAAAACAATGGAACACAGTCCAAAATGCAATTGTAATCCACGTGAGGTAATTTTGTAATCCAAACAGGTAACATGTAATCCACATGGATGATATAAAATAGCAGCAAATAGAGAACCCTTTTTGCAAAGCAGTCTCCCAAATAACCTGAGAAGGGGGTAAAAAGGAAAATAGGTGTGCTTAGGTGCAACTGGGAATTTTCTGCAGAATGGGGGGGGTCCTGACAAGCCATGCCCATCTGGGTGAGAGTCAAACAGGGGGCAATACGAACTAAACAAACAAAAAAAAAGTGCCAACTAGCTCTCATCCGACAGGTGGAGTCCATGGTGTGGCTCCCATAGGTCCTCTTGAAGTGTCCTTTAAATCAGACAGCTAGTAGTTGGGTTCCTCAGATGAGGGACCTGAAGTTCTCCTCGCTTGAGCTACTGCTGAAAGACATAAAAGGACGCTTCTGCATCCTGTAGGCCAAGCTCGCTGTCGTGGTGGAACTCCACTGCCCTATTCTTCCAGAAGTCGGACTTGACCGGGTCCGGGTGGTGGTCACGCTGGCGAGCGCTGCAGCCACTTGCCCTTTTCCAGATCCTCCTGCTGGGACAGCAGGGGTAAGAACTTCTGGCTGCAGCTGTTCTGGCAAGGTTGCATCCAGGGAAGAAGCCCCTGCTTCCCTGGCTGCTGCTGACTTAATTTTCCATGGTAGTTGGTACTGGTGGATCACCGTGGATTGGAATGTAAATGATGACGTTGTCAGCTGACCCAGCTGAAAAGACTGTGATGGTGGTGGCAGTCCAGGTATCAGAGGCTCCGCCTTCTCCCTGAAGTGGAGGGTGCCATCTGGTGACTCCTGAAGGCAGCGCACTGGTACTGTGCCCGGTGGTTCCTCTGGCCAAACTTCAGGTGGTGATGTTGGGACCAGGGGCTTAGATAGTAGGGTAACCCCGGTAGCGAAGGAGCCTTTCAGGGATGCCATGGGGGTGTACTCCATTTGATCCCCCACGTACAGGCTGTGACTTGGTTCGGGCAGGTACGGCCATTTAACTGACCTACTGCCCACAAAGTACTCCTTGCTGTCCTTGCAGTTCACCAGGAAGCCAGAGCCTCGCTCCACCGAAAACCACAGGACAGTTCCCTTTCGGTGGTCCAATGTAGGATCTCCGGGCCTAGGATGGTCCAGTACCTGGATGACCCAGTCCTCCACTGCATTCTTGTACTCTCAGAGCGTCTGCGCGTGGGCCGTCACCGATGCTGGCACAATCAGGTTCTGCCGTATGGAAGGTGTTGATCTCCTCCTGGGCAGCGAAGTGGACACTCCAGCCGTCTCCGCCGCAACAGCCACCTCACGATGAGCCGTCTCACCAGCCGGCAAGGAGAATATGGACACTGAAGTCGGTGAGTCTCTCTTGCACAGTTGTGACACCCTGATGTCTGGAGCCATGCTTTCTGTACTGTTCAGTGTTCAGCGCTGATCTGAACTGGTTCAGAGGAGGGAGGAGTAATGAGGGAGGAGTCTTCACTCCCTATACGTGCCAATAGTTAGTTCCCGGTGGGCCAGGCTGGTTTTTCCCGCTTCTGAGGGGGGAGTATCATTTTCCCGCTTCAAGAAGAATGCGTACATATCGTACGTAGCGTTCAAAATTTTACGAAAATGTACGAATTAAACGAAGCAAATCCGAAAAAATCTGGATTCGCTTCGGAGTAGAAAATTTGTAAGAGCTATACGAATCTACGAAGCGTTGAATAGATTCGCTCATCTCTAGTCAGTATAATTACAGCAATTCCAAATATTATTAGTGCATGTGTGTGTATATTTATATATATATATATATATATATATATATATATATATATATATATATAGGACCGGACCTTCTAAATTGAGGGTCTGGCTCTGGGGCGGCTGCAGGCTGGTACCATTAGGCTGGGAAGGGCCAATAACCGTGTCCCTTCCCACCCTGGTAGTGCTGGGCTGCAGCTGCTAGTTGTATCTGGCTGGTGAAGGAAAAAAGGGGGGACCCCACGCCATTTTTTTAAAAAAAATGAAATTTTTGAAAAAAAAAATGGCGTGGGGTCCCCCCCTTTTTTCCTTCACCAGCCAGATACAACCAGCAGCTGCAGCCTGGCACTACCAGGGTGGGAAGGGACACGGTTATAGGCCCTTCCCAGCCTAATGGTACCAGCCTGCAGCCGCCCCAGAGCCAGACCCTCAATTTAGAAGGTCCGGTCCTGCGGGTACCCGGCTCTTCCCGGCACCCCTGGTGGCGGTGGGTGCCGAGGTAATAGATGTTGGGGTTAGTGCTGGCCTGCCATACCGGCAAGCACTAAGCCCAGTATTAGTAATGAGGGCCATCTGTAGATAGCCGTATTTACTAAAACTGTAGTATTGTAAAAAAAAAAAAATACACACACACCAGTATAAAACATTTTATTGAAATAAACACTCCCCCAGACCCCTGTTTGACCATTTTATAAAAAAAAAAAAATAAAGCTGGTCCGACGTAGTCCAGCGAATCCGAAGTAGTCCTCTGCATTCACGACCCTGAAAAATAGAAAACAAACACACAAACACAGACCACTTACCTCTTCCTGCAGTGGGATAATACACACAGCGATGTCACTGTACAGGGATAATAAACACAGAGATGTCACCGTACAGGGATAATAAACAGTGATGTCACAGTACAGGGATAACAAACACAGTGATGTCACTGTACAGGGATAATAAACACAATGATGCGACTTGTTAAGAAAAAAAAGTTAGCCATTTTGCAATCTGTAAAGTTTACCCGAAAGGGGGGGGGCCCGCGAAATTTGCCTGTAGGGGGCCCCGAAATTCCTGATGGCAGCCCTGTTCCAGGGAGTACGTGTCCACATGCAATCTCCATCCTAAAAGTCATACTGAGGCTCACCACCATGCTTTACACTGCAATCTTATTGAAAGACAGACAATCAGGGGTTCACCGCCAGGTTGTCAGGCAGCATTTTTAAGTGGGTCACCATTACCATGTCCCTGAAAATTGCCTTGGGGTCATCCCCAGACTATTGGCCAGATTTAGAAAAAATGGTGCAATTAGGGAGCCTCAGAGGCATCCCTACATGCTGCCCCTGGTGTTTCCTATGCATTTCCAAGGTGTTTCCATCATTTTCTGAGGTTTTCACATGTTGGGGCAACTTTTAGGCCCCATTCACACGACCGTATGAATGGGGCCATATCTATCCGCAAAATTGCGGATAGATACAGCCAGGGGCGTACATAGAAATCATTGGGCCCCATAGCAAGAATCTGAATGGGGCCCCTAACCCCACCCACTACCCAGGCCCATCCCACATTCTACCCTGGCTCCTCCCATGCCACGCCTCCATTTGCCAATAAAGAAATGTATACCTGAGCTACCGATTTTTATTTATTATTTTTTAAACTAAGGAGACGTTATACTGAATGAGAGCAGCAACAAGGATAGATTATACTGTATATTATACAGCACGGTGTACAGATTATACTGTATATTATACAGCATGGTATATAGATCATACTGTATATTATACAGCATGGTGTACGGATTATACTGTATATTATACAGCATGGTGTACGGATTATACTGTATACTATACAGCATGGTGTACGGATTATACTGTATATTATACAGCATGGTGTACAGATTATACTGTGTATTGTACAGCATGGTGTATGGACTATACTGTATACTATACAGCATGGTGTAGGAATTATACTGTATACTATACAGCATGGTGTACGGATTATACTGTAAATTATACAGCATGGTGTATGGATTATACTGTATACTATACAGCATGGTGTACGGATTATACTGTGTATTATACGGCATGGTGTACGGACTATACTGTATACTATACAGCATGGTGTAGGGATTATACTGTATACTATACAGCATGGTGTACGGATTATACTGTGTATTATACAGCATGGTGTACGGACTATACTGTATACTATACAGCATGGTGTAGGGATTATACTGTATACTATACAGCATGGTGTACGGATTATACTGTGTATTATACAGCATGGTTTCCGGACTATACTGTATACTATACAGCATGGTGTACGGATTATACTGTATACTATACAGCATGGTGTACGGACTATACGGTATACTATACAGCATGGTGTACGGACTATACTGTATACTATACAGCATGGTGTACGGATTATACTGTATATTATACAGCATGGTGTACGGATTATACTGTGTATTATACAGCATGGTGTAGGGACTATACTGTATACTATACAGCATGGTGTAGGGATTATACTGTATACTATACAGCATGGTGTAGGGATTATACTGTATACTATACAGCATGGTGTACGGACTATACTGTATACTATACAGCATGGTGTAGGGATTATACTGTATACTATACAGCATGGTGTACGGACTATACTGTATACTATACAGCATGGTGTACGGATTATACTGTATACTATACAGCATGGTGTACAGATTATACTGTATATTATACAGCATGGTGTATGGATTATACTGTATACTATACAGTATGGTGTACGGATCATACTGTGTATTATACAGTATGGTGTATTAATCATACTGTACATTGTATAGCATGGTACAGGGATTATAATATATACTGTACAACAAATGCATGGCGGTTACACCATGCAGGACAATATAACCCCTGCGCCACGTATACATATACATACACACATACTACACACACACATACATATACACACACATACATATACACACACATAAAACATAAAAACTTACTTGTCCTGACGCTGGAGGGGGCTGGGCCTTGATCTTCTCGGCTCCTATGAAGAATCCATATAGTTGTCCGTGCGTACGGACAACTATAGGCATTTTCAATGGGGCCGCCCGGCGTGTGTTCCGTACGCACGGAACACACGCTGGGCGGCCCCATTGAAAATGCCTATAGTTGTCCGTACGCACGAACAACTATAGAGCTTCTTCATAGGAGCCGCGGCGTATCTATCCGCAATTTTGCGGATAGATACGGTCGAACCTTTCGCCCCTGCAAAATAATTCGGGTCTCCCATAGACTTTAATGGGATTCGGTATTCGTCCCGAATCCACGAATCCCGTGGAAAATTCGGGCCAAATCCCGAATCCACGAATCTTTTAGGATTCGCTCAACTCTATTATATAACTGAGCAAAAGCAGTCACACGGCCCTTTTGATTAAATACTAATTTCATGCTTTCTAAGTTAAGATATTATTACTAATATTACTAATCAATTTCTACACTGTGTTGAAATGGCCTCTTATTCTTCAATAATAAGAGGGCTAAATACAAAATATATTCATCCACAACCTCAACTTGTTTGTATTTTTTAAAATAAGAACATTTTTTGTCGATCAAAATTGCTTTACTTGTTTGATACCTTTGGGTAATGTCATTTAGAAGTCCTAGTCATGCCATGAACATTGTAGACATGACAACATTTGGGTTTCAGTTAAAAAAAAAAAAGTGTAGTTAAATAACTAAAGAGTCTGAATATTTTTTATTTCTCCCAAACAATTCTAATGCAGAAATAAGATATCAATCAATCACAATTTGTAGGAAATGTTAAATTAAAATTGGGTTTTTGATCTGAGTACATTTTTGAAATTTATTTCTATAATTTACAAGATTAAAATATCACTCAAAATCCTTCAATACCCAACATTATACACTACTAAATGTCTTCATACAGTGAGAAGTAAATCACAGACAGGCGCTCTAGAAAACTTTCACCAATCTGGGAAGCTTTTCAAAGAAGTTATTCTTTAGAAATGGTTGAAAATACCATGACCTCATCACAGCATTTACCAGGATATGGCTGGGGACTTAAAGATCAATTCCGACTAACCTTTGAAAAGTAACTTTTGAAACTCACAGTGTGGCAAAACTATGAACTTTTTATCTGATTAATTTTAATTACTTTTCTCTCACCCTGGAGTCAAACACATGACTCCAATGATTTGAAGTAAAACTGTGTCCTAGCTTTTATTCTCTAAAGACATTTTTCACAATATACCACTGTAAAAACATTGTAAAAAATTGCCAGCACGCTGAGATGTCTAGCAGAATCAGGTTGGATTTAGAGACTGCAGGGGAAGCAAAAAGTTTCATGTAGAGCAGAGATCAGCAACTTCCGACACTCCAACTATTCAGAAACTACAACTCCTGGAATGCTTCATTCACTTCTTTGGGAGTTAGAAGAACAGCAGAGCATTTGTGCATGCTGGGCGTTGTAGTTACACAGCAACTGGAGTGCTGAAGGTTGCTGATCCCTGATGTAGAGGATGAAACATGTATAATTTATGAGATGGGCAAGTGACTTAAGCACTTTAGGCTGAATAATAGAGATGAGCGAACATGCTCGTCCGAGCTTGGTGCTCGTTCGAGCATTAGGGTATTCGTACATGCTCGATACTCGGATGAGCATATTGCGATACTCGAGGAAATGGCATCTTCCTCTTCCTGCATGTTAGGCGCGTTTTTTCAGCCAATCAACATGCAGGAGAGTCCTGGGTACCTCCTAGCATCACGTGGGACCCCGACAAGTCGATAGCAGGGATTGGTTGGCCAGATCAGATGACCTGGGAATATAAGAATCTGGTTCCACGTTGCTCACCTCAGACGCCACCTGCATGAGATTAGGGATAGAGCTGCAGTCTGTCAGGGAGAGTGTTAGGGCCTCAATTTAGATTTTTGTTAGCACCTTTTTTTTTGGTCTCCTCCTGGCTGGGACTTGTAGTACAGCTACCGCCATCTTGGCTGCACACTGTGCACAGCGACTGGTGGCAGAAGGGGCAGCACGTGGTCCACACAGACCCCAAAGAAAATGCCCAAAGTCCTCTCAGTACTCATTTTTACTTCTGCTGCTGTACCTTGGCTTGCTGGGATCTGTAGTGCAGTCTAGGGATTACGTTTTTTCTCTCATTTATATATACTACAGTCCAGTGAACAATTATGTAGTGTGCTGCACAGTAGCATCAGTCTAGGGAATAAGTTTTTCTCTCAGTTATATATACTACAGTCCAGTGAAAAATTGAGTGGTTTGCGGTACAATAGCCGCCATTTAAAGACTACGTTCTTTCTCTCAGTTATATATACTATAGTGCAGTGAACAATTCTGTTGTGTGCGGTGCACTAGTCGGAGTCTAGAAAATACGTTTTTTCTCTCAGTTATATATACTACAGTCCAGTGAAAAATTGAGTGGTTTGCGGTACAATAGCCGCCATTTAAAGACTACGTTTTTTCTTTCAGTTATATATACACTACAGTGCAGTGAACAATTCTGTCGTGTGCTGTACAGTAGCGTCAGTCTAGAAAATAAGTTTTTTTTCTCTCATTTATATATACTACAGTCCAGTGAAAAATTGAGTGGTTTGCGGTAAAATAGCCACAGTCTAAAGACTACGTTTTTTCTCTCAGTTATATATACTACAGTGCAGTGAACAATTCTGTTGTGTGCGGTACACTAGCCAGAGTCTAGAAAACACGTTTTTTCTCTCAGTTATATATACTGCAGTCCAGTGAAAAACTGAGTGGTTTGCGGTACAATAGCCGCAGTCTAAAGACTAAGTTTTTTCTCTCAGTTATATATACTACAGTGCAGTGAACAATTCTTTCGTGTGTGGTACAGTAGCCGCAGTCTAAAGACTACGTTCTTTCTCTCAGTTATATATACTACAGTGCAGTGAGCAATTCTTTCGTGTGCGGTACAGTAGCCGGAGTCTAGAAAATATGTTTTTTCTCTCAGTTATATATACTACAGTGCAGTGAACCATTCTGTCGTGTGCGATACACTAGCCGGAGTCTAGAAAACACGTTTTTTCTCTCAGTTATATATACTACAGTCCAGTGAAAAATTGAGTGGTTTGCGGTACAATAGCCGCAGTCTAAAGACTACGTTTTTTCTCTCAGTTATATATACTACAGTGCAGTGAACAATTCTTTCGTGTGTGGTACAGTAGCCGCAGTCTAAAGACTACGTTCTTTCTCTCAATTATATATACTACAGTACAGTGAACAATTCTTTCGTGTGCGGTACAGTAGCCGGAGTCTAAAGACTACGTTCTTTCTCTCAGTTATATATACTACAGTGCAGGGAACAATTCTGTCGTGTGCGGTACAGTAGCCGGAGTCTAGAAAATACGTTTTGTCTCTCAGTTATACAGTGCCTTGCGAAAGTATTCGGCCCCCTGAAACTTTTCAACCTTTTGCCACATTTCAGGCTTTAAACAAAAAGATAACATTTTACATTTTTGGTGAAGAATCAACAACAAGTGGGTCACAATTGTGAAGTGGAACAAAATTTATTGGATCATTTAAACTTTTTTTGTAATAATAAACCTGAAAAGTTGGGCGTGCAAAATTATTAGGCCCATTTACTTTTAGTTTAGACAACTCACTCCAGAAGTTCATTGAGGATCTCTGAATGATCCAATGTTGTCCTAAATGACTGATGAAGATAAATAGAATCCAACTGTGTGTAATCAAGTCTCCATATAAATGCACCTGCTCTGTGATAGTCTCAAGGTTCTGTTTAAAGCACAGAGAGCATCATGAAGACCATGGCAGGTCCATGATACTGTTGTGGAGAAGTTTAAAGCTGGATTTGGATACCAAAAGATTTCCCAAGCTTTAAACATCCCAAGGAGCGCTGTGCATACAATCATATTGAAATTGAAGGAGTATCATACCACTGCAAATCTACCTAGACCTGGCCTTCCCTCTAAACTTTCATCTCAAACAAGGAGAAGACTGATCAGAGATGCAGCCAAGAGGCCCATGATCACTCTGGATGAACTGCAGAGATCTACAGCTGAGGTGGGAGAGTCTGTCCATAGGACAACAATCAGTCGAACACTTCACAAATCTAGCCTTTATGGAAGAGTGGCAGGAAGAAAGCCATTTCTCAAAGATATCCATAAAAAGTCTTGTTTACAGTTTGCCACAACCCACCTGGGAGACACACCAAACATGTGGAAGAAGGTGCTCTGGTCAGATGAAACCAAAATCAAACTTTTTGGAAACAATGCAAAACAATATGTTTGGCATAAAAGCAACACAGCTCATCACCCTGAACACACCATCCCCACTGTCAAAAATGGTGGTGGCAGCATCAAGGTTTGGGCTTGCTTTTCATCAGCAGGGACAGGAAAGATGGTTAAAATTGATGGGAAGATGGATGGAGCCAAATACAGGACCATTCTGGATGAAAACCTGTTGGAGTTTGCAAAAGACCTGAGACTAGGACGGAGATTTATCTTCCAACAAGACAATGATCCCAAATAGGGATGAGCGAACTTTTGAAAAGTTCGGTTCGCTTCGCTTCGGCGAACTTTCGTGAAGTTCGGATTCGTACGAACCGAACCTAAAACGAACCTTGCTATAACGGCTGAATAATTGCTGCTACAATAATGGGAGTCTGATAGGGTATAGTTTCGTGTAACTTGCAGTTGCTATTACAATGAAAAAAGTGGAAAAAATCCAAGTGACTTCAACAACGGCGACGCAAAATATACGCATATTTGAAAATCTACACTAATGCGTACGCTAATGCGAACATTCCTGCACAAATAACGAACATACAGTCTAGCGTTGTCAAAGGTACGCTACTTAACTGAATGAATATGTACGCATTAGCGTACGCATACACTGCGTCTGCGAACATTCCTACTCAAGTAACGAACATACAGTCTAGCGTTGTCAAAGGTACGCTACTTAACTGAATATGTACGCATTAGCGTACTCATACACTGAGTCTGCGAACATTCCTACTCAAGTAACGAACATACAGTCTAGCGTTGTCAAAGGTACGTTACTTAACTAAATATGTACGCATTAGCTTATGCATACACTGCGTCTGCGAACATTCCTACTCAAGTAACAAACATACAGTCTAGTGTTGTCAAAGGTACGCTACTTAATAATGTACACTAATGCGTACGCTAATGTGTATGAATTCATAAAATGCGTGTACACATTAGTGAACATTCTCAAATATGCGTATATTTAGGGTATGGCATATGGCATATTCCATACCCTAAATATACGCATATTTGAGAATGTTCGCTAATGTGTACGCATTTTATGAATTCAAACGCATTAGCGTACGCATTAGCGTACATTCTCAAATATGCGTATATTTTGCGTCGCCATTATTTTAACCAGATTCATTACGAACTTTCTCAAAATTCGGTTCGGTGACGAACCGAACTTTTGGGAAAGTTCGTAACGAATCTGGTTCGTTACGGTTCGGTTCGCTCATCCCTAATCCCAAACATAAAGCAAAATCTACAATGGAATGGAATCTACAATCAAAAATATACGTATCCAGGTCTTAGAATGGCCAAGTCAAAGTCCAGACCTTAATCCAATTGAGAATATGTGGAAAGAGCTGAAAACTGCTGTTCACAAATACCCAGGCACGAGCGCCTCCCGCCCTACAACCACCCCTTCACCTCCACATTCCTCCACACTCTCCCCCAATGTGTCCCAGCGCAGCGTTCAGCTGTCTTTACATCAGACATTTGCGCAAGCGCAAATACAATTCCGCCCACCCACATGCACAAGCCCTAAACGTCCACATCTCCAAACTGCTGAGCCTGGAGAAGCTGCCCTACAGGCTGGTAGAGACTGAGGCTTTCCGCAACCTGATGGCGGTGGCTGTCCCTCAGTACTTGGTCACCAGCCGCCACTATTTTTCCCGATGTGCCGTCCCAGCCCTACACCAGCACGTGTCAGAGAACATAATCCGTGCCCTGACCAACGCGGTTACTGACAAGGTCCACCTAACCACAGACACGTGGACAAGTGATGGCGGGCAGGGACACTAAATCTCCCTGATGGCACATTGGGTTAACTTGGTGGAGGCTGGGACTGAGTCTGACCCTGGGGCCGCTCATGTGCTGCCCACACCGAGGATTGCGGGGCCTACCTCGGTCACGGTTTCCCAGACTTATTATGCCTCTTCCTCCAACCCCTCCTTCTCCTCCTTTTCCTCCTACTCTCAATTACAATCCGTGAGCACAGCGCCTTTAGTCGGTAGCTCTAGGCGCAGCAGCACTGCCGTGGGTAAGCGCTAACAGGCGGTGCTGAAACTGCTGAGCTTAGGTGACAAGAGGAACACCACCCAAGAGCTGTTACAGGGCATCACGGAGCAGACCGATATTTGGCTGGCGCCGCTGAACCTCAAACTAGGCATGGTTGTGTGTGACAACGGGCCGTTCTGCAACTCGGCAGACTCATACATGTGCCATGCCTGGCCCACGTGTTCAATCTTGTGGGGGTTCAGCGGTTCCTCAAGCCCTACCCAAATTTGTCTGAATTGCTCACCAAGGTGCGACGCATCTTTGCGCATTTCCGTAAGTCAATCACAGATGCTGCCACCCTCAGGGCAGTACAACGGTGCTTAGAACTGCCAGCTCACCGACTGTTGTGCGACGTGCCCACGCGATGTAATTCCACATTACACATGTTTGCCAGGGTTTACCAGCACCGCAGAGCCATTGTAGACTGCCAGATGACAACTTCCACGAGAACTGGTAGTTAGGTTAGTCAGCTTCCTCAAGTCTACAATGAGGAGTGGACGTGGATGTCTGATATCTGTCAGGTGTTAAGCAACTTTGAGGAGTTAAAACAGATGGTCAGCGGCGATGCCGCCATTATCAGCGTCACCATCCCGCTGCTTTGTCTGCTGAAAAAGTCACTGCTCAGCATGAAGTCAGAGGCTTTGCACTTGTCACAGGAGATGGGGGAAGAAGATACGTTGCTTGATAGCCAGAGCACCCTCTGGTCTGTTTCTCAGCGCATATTGGAGGAGGAGGATGAGGAGAAAGAGGAGGAGACTGTTGGCGAGACTGAAGAGGGTACCTATGCTCATTCCTTCTTATCTGTTGAGCGTGTATGGGCTGAAAAGGAGGAGTTGGAGGAGGAGGAAATGGAGAGTCAGCCTACTGGTGAAAGGGAATTCTTGCGTGTTGGGACTCTTGCGCACATGGCTGATGTCATGTTAGGCTGCATTTCCCGTGACCCTCGCGTTAGAAGCAGTTTTGCCAACACCGATTACTGGGTGTTCACCCTCCTGGACCCCCGGTACAAGCAGAACTTTTCCACTCTCATTCCTGAGGAAAAGAGTATGAGAGTGAATCAATATCAACAGGCCCTGGTGCACAAGCTGAATCTATCCTTCCCATCTGACACTGCTAGCGGCAGAGGACGTAGTTCTGTGGGCCAACTAGCGGGGGAGAGGAGGGGAGCAGGCAACTGACAGCAACTGACCCAACCTTCCCTGTGCAGAGCTTTGGTCCCCTGCAAAATATGCTTGAGTCTCCCATTGACTTCAATGGGGTTCGTTATTTGAAACAAGCACCCGAGCATCGGGAAAAATTTGACTCGAATAACGAGCACCCGAGCATTTTAGTGCTCGCTCATCTCTACTGAATAATGTTCAGTGTTTTATGATAAAAGTAGAGACCATAGAACTTGGGAAGTTGCTGAAGTTATGATGGGTCTCTGCAGTCTATTTAGTGCATGCAGTACAGATTCTGTTATATTAAAAAGACACAAGGGGCTAGACTATCAATTCCTTTGAGGCAGAATTGTGGGGCAATTTTTTTTGTGTAAGCCCTTTTTTGTAAAAAAAAATGTGTGCCTTTTTGCCATTCTTCGTGATGCTTACCACTTTTGTTAATAGACCGCTGGGTATGGTTGGAAGAGAATGTGGAAGCAGAATATCCTCTCGTTTCGTGGTAACAGTGATAATTTCACTATGTGATCACGCTGGGAGGACACAGTGACATGATCATGCTCAGTGCAGATCTTTTGGCAAGTGATTTCACCGCAATAGAGGAGAGGACTGCCTGTAAAATTGTGGCTTGATCAGAGGAGTCCACTATGTTTCAAGGATGACTGAAATAGGAAAATCAGTTAAAATGAAATGCATTCCGGAAATCAAATAGTAATATAATTTTCATGTATTAAATCATAATATCTCTGGGTTGTCCCATTACAACTTATCATGAGCCGGGGTCTAGCTGCTGGTGCCCATGCTGTTCATGAGAATGGATGTGTTCCATCATCTGAATGGACTGGCAGGCTTGCATGTGTTTCTTCTGCACCATTCAACTATATGGGACTGCTGGAGGTGGGCATTTACATGAGCATGACTATTTCTAGCCGCTTCATAGAGTTAAATGGAGAAACGGCCCAACAAGTCCAACACTTCATTCAAATGGGGACACAGTGGAACCTATTCTTGTGATTCCTGGGGGCTCCAGCTGTCAAACCCCCACCAGATACATATCCCGTATCCTATGTATAGAGTATAAGTTGTTGTAAAGGGACAACCCCTATAAGCTTGCTATACACATTTCTAGCAGCTTATCTCATGGTAGAACAAAGAAACAGGCATGATGAGATGCAAAATGTCTGATTCTCGCTTTACCCTACTTCTGCCCACAGAACATTTGTACAAAATGGAAAAAATTTAGAAAAATATGTTCTTATTTTAGTTAGTTTTTGAATTCTATATTTCTAGCAATGTTATGCTTAAAAATAATCCTAAAGGACCAGGTTTCTAATAAATTTTCATGGAGAAACTCAAATATTACTTCTGTGTACATGGGTGAATAAACTTCATTCTACACTTGATTGATATGAGTACTTTTTATTGCTGAGGTTCCTTTGAAATCAATAGCTCCAGAGGCTTTCCACTCACTTATATAAGACTGGCTCCATTTTAAAGGGATTGCCTACTTAATAATGCTATTTCTCCAAATTCCATATGGAGCATACATAACTTTATACTGTCCTATAAATGAACTATTGGAGGCCCCCAACTACCACAGTGTCAGTAAATATACTCACCTCTCACCTACAGCATACATGAGCTGAGAGAAATGGGAACATAAAGAGGCATTCCATAGTGTAAAATTGTGATAATATAAAAAAAGCAAAGTGAGATCCACTCACCAAATAGAGCTGTGCATGAGACCTGCAAAATTCAATGAAGAGCATCTATTAGATGAAAAACATATGGACTGCTGTATCTCCTCACTGGATCACCAGTGCAGGCTCCATAGATAATGTGTAGATGTCAATGCAAAAAATGGGTTACAAGGGTGATGTCCACCATAGATAAACTGACTGTTTTATTATATTGAAGCACAATAAAAAAAAATCAGGCAAGTATGACGTGTTTCAGAGATACTGCTGAAGAAGTAGGCAGACCACCTCTGAAATGTATCATACCTGCCTGCTATTTTGTTTTAATTGGGTTTTAATATAATAAAACAGGTATTTTATTTATGGTAGAAAGCTCCCTCATAACTCATTATTTTTGCATCAACATATACACCAGCAGCATCCATGGCCTTCAAGGTGGCAGCAAATGCTTCTCCTGACTGCTTCTAGGAACCCTTTATTTTGTGCAGGCATTGAACAGCAAAATGATGATTTTGGCTCATGCACAGATACACGCAGCAGAATCTCTAGTATCTGCATATTTGCCAGATGTGCCCATTTGCCATTCAGCGTCTGTGCAGAATAAAAGGTTCCTAGGAGCAGCCAGAAGAAAGCCATGGATACCATGGGAGACAGGTACTGTAAGTAGATTTACTTCGCTGACACCAGGCGCAGTTTACAGTCATGTATGCTTGTATGGAGCATACATGACGGTACATGACCATTTTATTATCTAATTGCATTAGAAACTAGCCAACCCCTTTAATGTTTGGTTTTCTTCATGTATAAAAATGACTATACAGTATGAACATGATCATAATGGATTAATGTGGAGAATGTCAGTGAAATAATTAAAAATGTAATACATCTCTTCACTAAATGGGGTAATCTTTTCTTCCATTTCAAATGAATGAACTGACATGTTTCTTATCATTTAGAGCTGAAATGAAGATAGCAAAAGCATACAGCACTTAGCATCACTTAATGCGGAAAAGTGGAAAAATAACACTCTTCCTGTTACTTATATTCTGATAAGGATACCTTTAAAATAAATACTGTCATATGCACTCATCCAAAATAAAGACTACTTGGTAATTTAGTTCCTGAAACCATAGAAGAAATACAGCATCAGGGTGATTTCAATTATATCTGGCCAAAGGAAATAAACAAAAAGATTAGTGGTAAAGGATAAAACTATAATGATCTGTTGATGTTGAAAAAATAACCTTTTTTGGTGGCAAAAGTGGTAAATATAAATGCTGATTTGTGTGTTATTTACAAAGGCAAGAGGTAATCAAGTTGCAAAATATAAGTTGCAAAATGTAAGATATATATTATATATATATATATATATATATATATATATATATATATAGTACAGACCAAAAGTTTGGACACACCTCATTCAAAGAGTTTTCTGTATTTTCATGACTATGAAATTTGTAGATTCACACTGAAGGCATCAAAACTATGTATTAACACATGTGGAATTATATACTTAACAAAAAAGTGTGAAACAACTGAAAATATGGCTTATATTCTAGGTTCTTCAAAGTAGCCACCTTTTGCTTTGATTACTGCTTTGCACACTCTTGGCATTTTCTTGATGAGCTTCAAGAGGTAGTCACCTGAAATAGTATTCCAACAGTCTTGAAGGAGCTCCCAGAGATGCTTAGCACTTGTTGGCCCTTTTGCCTTCACTCTGCGGTCCAGTTCACCCCAAGCCATCTCAATTGGGTTCAGGTCTGGTGACTGTGGAGGCTAGGTCATCTGGCGTAGCACCTCATCAATCTCCTTCTTTGTCAAATAGCCCTTACACAGCCTGGAGGTGTGTTTGGGGTCATTGTCCTGTTGATAAATAAATGATGGTCCAACTAAACGCAAACCAGATGGAATAGCATGCCGCTGCAAGATGCAGTGGTAGCCATGCTGGTTCAGTATGCCTTCAATTTTGAATAAATCCCCAACAGTGTCACCAGCAAAGCACCCCCACATCATCACACCTCCTCCTCCATGCTTTACGGTGGGAACCAGGCATGTAGAATCCATCATTTCTTCTTTTCTGTGTTTCTGACCTCAAATTTGGACTCATCAGACCAAAGCACAGATTTTCACTGGTCTAATGTCCATTCCTTGTGTTCTTTAGCCCAAACAAGTCTCCTCTGCTTGTTGCCTGTCCTTAGCAGTGGTTTACTAGCAGCTATTTTACCATGAAGGCCTGCTGCACACAGTCTCCTCTTAACAGTTGTAGAGATGTGTCTGCTGCTAGAACTCTGTGTGGCATTGACCTGGTCTCTAATCTTTGAATGAGAAGGTGTGTCCAAACTTTTGGTCTGTACTGTATATCTCAAGGAATGCGGAATGTTGAAAAAGGGCATAGCTATATGGGTCACAGTGGTTGCCACTACAACTGGGAACCTAATCCAGGAAGACCTACAGGGCTTCCCTTGCCAGTGAAACACTGCTGATTATGTATCGCCATCCTGCGGAGTTAGATGCTACAGTGGGGCATGGGAGCAATGTCTCCCTGCACCACCATTACCTCTGACAGGCTTCAGGCTATTACAGCCTGGCATAGAGGGCACAATGAAAGCATAAAGCTTAGAAAACAGGCCAGAAGAGGCCAGCATCACATTAATGAGGTAAGTATTTGCATTTATTATTTTTGATTTTGCACTATGAAGTTGGATCACCAGGGGGGCACTATGGGGGCATCTACTGGGGATGCTAAATAGGGACATTTTGTACTGGCACACATAAGTGAGCTGGGGACATATTCTTATAATGGCATACATTATGAGAGGCACTATGAAGACATTGGCTTAACTGGGGGCACTAAGAAGCAATTTTTGTACTGCATACATTTTAAGGGGACTTTTTTTGCACTTGCACAGATTATAAGAGAGCATTTTTTGTGTTGGTGCACATTATAGGGGGCATTTTTTGCACTAGGACACATTACAAGGGGGTACTTTTTTCTACTGGCACACATTATAAGAATTATTACTACTGGGGGACTATGAGGAACATGATTGCTAGTATGGGCACAATGGGGACATTATTACTAATGGGGGTACTGTTAACACTAAGTAGACTCTGTCTGATAATTATATCTATTAGTGGGACTTTGGGGAGCATTTTTAACGGGGGGGGGGGGGGGTGCATCCTGGAACACTATCAGCTTTGTACAAGTATTTTTGAGGGGCGTTAAGTTTACAACACTATTAGTGTCTAGGGATACTATTTGCTAGGCACAGTTATTTTTTGAAGGAGGTACTATCTGTCTGGTACTAGTATTTTCAAGGGGACTGTTTATGCAGTATAATATTGGGGAGCACAGTGGGAACAGTATTGTGGGTGGTAGGATGGGGTACTGAGAAGGTGGGAGGATGATGGAAAGTAGGAAATCAAGATGTCTGTTTGTCAAACTCTGCAAGATATGGCTGCAAGAAATAATCATGGTGGTCTGGTCTAAATGGAGAATATTTAAATCAGATGAGACATCACTGGATATAAGAGATATGTGGTGCTGTATTACCATGTATTTTTTGTAGTACTGTGTGTACTGTTTTCCAAAAAGGTCTTCAAAGCCAGAAACACAAGAATGAGTTGAATGTGATAAACTTGCAGCTTGTGTCAGTGAGCGCTCCCGTTCTGGCCTCTGCTCCTCTGACAGGATCGCATAGCTTCAAACTGATCTATAATGGTATGTAACCCTCACAGTCCTGAAATCTATTTTATTACAATGACAGCATTATGTCAGTATAATACAATAGATTTCAGAACTCTAAGGGTTACACAACGTTATAAATAAGTATAATAATGTGCAATCCTGTCAGAGGAGCAGAGGCCAGAACAGGGGCGCTCACTGACACACACTGAGAGTTTATCCCATTCAACCTGCTTGTGTGTTTCTGGCCCAACAGTAGGCTGAAGAGAAGGGGCTAGGTTGAGAATTTGGCAGAGGGGGTGCCATTTTAATTTTTGTCTCAGGCAGCAGAAAGGGTAGGTGCACCCCTGACCCTTGCCACAAAGCACTGAGGGAAGTGGGGCCCTAGCTGAACTCTTTTACTGGGCTTATGAGCTGTTAGCTATTCATCTGGATAGGACCAGGCAGTGTAAACGTCATCACACCTAGCCTTATAAAAGTGCAGAGGGTGCGGCAGTTGCACAAAGAGCAAAGCCTTGATATTTCAGCTCTTTTTCAGCCTTTTTCATGCTTAAAATTGGATTCTTATGAAAATCTTGATACTTCCTACATTTATAACAGAATGAGTATGAGTATGTATCTAGTTCTACATGGTACATGGCACAGTTCTGTAACCTTATTTTTGTTACGCTATAACAGTCAGAATGTGTTGCTAATATTTGAGGAAACCATAATGAGGGAATTTATTGGGATTTGCATTTCATACACTAATCTTAGTTAAAAAAGAAAATCACCTGGCGCCAAAAAGATTGTGGCACACATTTATTAATGGGTGTTCTGTGCACCAGGAACTGAGATCTAACACAGGAGCTGCTGCAGATTTCAGTTGAAATTTAAATCAGGTTTTTCGGCATATATATTTTTTTAAGTCCATTGGGCAGTGACAGCCGTAGATGTAGTATAGATATTATAGCATAAGTTTTTAGCACAGTATCTGTGATCTCTTTCACTATTTGTTTGCTGGTACTTGTTTCTGATTCCTCTGATGTCCGGAAGCACTCTAGCATCATCAGGTCTCCTTTCCAACATTTTAAATAGGGATGAGCGAACCGAACCGTAACGAACCAGATTCGTTACGAACTTTCCCAAAAGTTCGGTTCGTCATCGAACCGAATTTTCAGAAAGTTCATGACGAATCTGGTTAAAATAACGGCGACGCAAAATATACAGCTATTTATTGAGAATGTACGCTAATGCGTACATATTCAGTTAAGTAGCGTACCTTTGACAACGCTAGACTGTATGTTCGTTACTTGAGTAGGAATGTTCGCAGATGCAGTATATGCGTACGCTAATGCGTACATATTCAGTTAAGTGGCGTACCTTTGACAACGCTAGACTGTATGTTCGTTACTTGAGTAGGAATGTTCGCAGACGCAGTGTATGCGTACGCTAACGCGTACATATTCAGTTAAGTAGCGTAACTTTGACAACGCTAGACTGTATGTTCGTTACTTGAGTAGGAATGTTCGCAGACGCAGTGTATGCGTACGCTAATGCGTACATATTCAGTTAAGTAGCGTACCTTTAACAACGCTACACTGTATGTTTGTTATTTGTGCGGGAATGTTCGCATTAGCGTACGCATTAGTGTAAATTCTCAAATATGCGTATATTTTGCGTCGCCATTGTTGAAGTCACTTGAATATTTTCCACTTTTTTCATTGTAATAGCAACTGCAAGTAAACGAAACTATACCCTATCAGACTCCCATTATTGTAGCAGCAATTATTCAGCCATTATAGCAAGGTTCATTTTAGGTTCGGTTCGTACGAATCCGAACTTCACTAAAGTTCGCCGAAGCGAACCGAACCGAACTTTTCAAAAGTTCGCTCATCCCTAATTTTAACCTTCCTCCCTTCCCTGGAAAGATCACTGCCCAGTCCACCTCTTCCTCCACCAAAGGCACATTGTGCCTACACTGCCCATCGCCGCCTACAACATCTAGCACCATCTTCGAATTCCAGCCTCACCTATATGCACCCCTATTCATCCATTCCTTTTCTTCAGGCCCATATAGAAGAGCTACTGATTGGTGGAAGAATGGGCCAATCCAAACTTGTGCATACGGTGTGCAAGCATTGCTGTGGGAAGAACAGGTTGGGGTTTAAAGGGGTGGGGCCACAAGGGAGGTGTTTAGAGATGAGCGAGCACTAAAATGCTTGGGTGCACGTTATTCAAGTCAAATTTTTCCCGATGCTCGGGTGCTCATTTCGAATAACGAACCCCATTGAAGTCAAAGGGAGACTCGAGCATTTTTTTCAGGGGACCAAAGCTCTGCACAGGGAAGGTTGCGTGAAAACCTGGAAACCTCAGAAAATGATGGAAACACCACGGAAATGGACAGGAAGCAGAAGGGGCAGCATGCATGGATGCCTCTGAGGCTGCCTAATCATACCATTACACCAAATTCTGGGCAACAGCCTGGTGGTGACCCTCAAGACAATTGTGCTGACCCAGACCAAGATGGGCAAGGCACATGCCCATCACATGTTAGTAAAGCACCCAACTAGGTGCAACGAAGGTCCATCACCGCCTGCGGGTGACACCACTGCCCATGCTGGCACTGCTGTCCTATCCCCTGCCCCAGGACGCAAGCATAAGCCTGACACAGCATGGTGGTGACACCAACAAGTGACCAAGATGAAGTAGCAGGTAGGCCACCCAAAAATTTACCCTGACACAGCATGGCGGTGAGCCCAGAGTGACCAAGTTAGACTGAGGTAGCAGGTGAAGCACATAAAATTTTACCGTGGCACAGTATGGCGGTGACAACAGAGTGACCAAGTTAGACTGAGGAAGCAGGTGAACCACCCAAAAATTTACCCTGACACAGCATGGCGGTGACAACAGAGTGACCAAGTTAGACTGAGGTAGCAGGTGAACCACCCAAAAATTTACCCTGACACAGCATGGCGGTGATACCACCAATGCCTTGGCCAGACTGAGATTGCAGTCAAATGGCTGTAGGTGAGCCTCCCAAAAATTTGTTTTGGAGTGTCTGAAGTTGACCCTCCAGAAAAATTGTTTTTGAGTGTCTGTAGTTAACCCTCCTGAAAATTGTTTTGGAGTGTCTGTAGTTGACGCTCCTAAAAAATTGATTGGAGAGAGGGCCTGTAGGTGGCCCTCCATAAACAGTGTTTGTAAAGAGTGCCAGTTGGCCCTCTGAAAAATTTCCTATTGGCTCAGCGTTTGTGTACGAAGAGAAGGAGGAGGAGGAGAGGATACATAAAGAAACTTCATGTTTAGCTGCTTTCCCCCGGTGGAGATTTGAATTCCGGTGAAATCCAGGCTCTATTCATTTTAATAAGCGTCAGCCTGTCAGCGCTGTCAGTTGACAGGCGTGTATGCTTATCAGTGATGATGCCACCAGCTGCACTGAAGACCCACTCTGACAACAAACTAGCGGCAGGGCAGGCCAGCACCTCCAAGGCGTACAGTGCCAGTTCAGGCCATGTGTCCAGCTTTGCAACCCAGTAGTTGTATGGAGCAGAGTGATCACGCAGGATGTTGGTATGGCCAGCTAGGTACCCCCTCACCATCTTTCTGAACAGCTCCCCCCTACTCTGCCTAGACTGGGGACGGGTGACATAGTCTTGCTGGGGTGCCATAAAACTGGCAAAGGCCTTGGAGAGTGTTCCCCTGCCAGCTGCCTGCTCGCCTCCTCTCCCCCGCTAGTTGGCCCACAGAACTACGTCCTCTGCCGCTAGCGGTATCAGATGGGCAGGATAGTTTCAGCTTGTGCACCAGGGCCTGTTGATATTGATTCACTCTAATACTCCTTTCCTCTACAGGAATGAGAGTGGAAAAGTTCTGCTTGTACCGGGGGTCCAGGAGGGTGAACACCCAGTAATCGGTGTTGTCAAAAATGCTTCTAACGCGAGGGTCATGGGAAATGCAGCCTAACATGACATCAGCCATGTGCGCAAGAGTCCCAACGCGCAAGAATTCCCTTTTACCAGTAGGCTGACTCTCCATTTCCTCCTCCTCCAACTCCTCCTCTTCAGCCCATACACGCTCAACAGATAAGAAGGAAGTCCCTCCTCTTCCTC
>ONZH01029037.1:0-48183 GCA_900303285.1 Rhinella marina
TTATATACATATATACACATACACACTATATATTATATACATATATGCACATACACACTATATATTATATACATATAAGCACATACACACTATATATTATATACATATATACACATACACACTATATATTATATACATAGATGCACATACACACTATATATTATATACATATAAGCACATACACACTATATATTATATACATATATGCACATACACACTACACACATACACACTATATATTATATGCATATACACACTATATATTATATACATAGATGCACATACACACTATATATTATATACATATATACACATACACACTATATATTATATACATATAAGCACATTACACACTATATATTATATACATATAAGCACATACACACTATATATTATATACATATAACACATACACACTATATATTATATACATACATAAGACATACACACTATATATTATATACACACACATATATACACACACACTATATATTATATACATATAAGCACATACACACTATATATTCTACATATATACACATACACACTACACAGTATATTATATACATATATGCACACAAACACTATATATTATATACATATATGCACATACACATTATTTATTATACATATATGCACAAACACATTATATATCATATACATATACACACACACACTTTCTCATAGACGTCACGTGATACATTTCGGCTGAAATAATAGTGTAAATCCTACATATTACACTTTTCGCTGCGCTTCTCTGACATTTTTTACCTCTGTGTCTTTCCGTAGAAGTCCCGGCGCTCTTTACTGCGCATGCTCTCTGTCAGACAAGTTGCATGGGACAAACATGGCGCTATGCGGGAGGTCATTCCTTCTCGCTCGGTATCGGACAGGTGAGCACAGGATTTTTCCATTCGGATTTCGGCACAAATTCTATTCAGATCCTCCCATTGCTGGCAGTGGGAGCCCTGAGCCATGTCACCACTGTGCGGATCCATGTCCTGTACGCCTCAGTATGAACAACCTGCCAGGGGCGGATTTTCCATGTCAGGTTTTCTGCCGATTTGCCGTGTAATTCGCCCTCCGCTCTGCAAAGAGTGAAATCCACTATTAGAGTTTGCGATGTGAGCAGACCGGCTGTGGATTTACAGTTTGGTACAATCACATCCACGTTGGTGTCACTGCCCCTGAGAGTGAGCTGAATGCAGCGCCTCCAGTGTATCCTCTCTGTACATTTCATCTCCGCTCACAGTTATCGTCACTTCTCTCCTCCTTACAGGAATTTTGACCCCTGCCAGACTCCTTAGCGATGGAGAGCCTACAGCTTTCAAGCCGCCCGTCAAACCACTAATCATAGATAAGAGAGCGTCACAAGAATCTCAGAAAAGGTGAGCGTACGGTAGGGGTTTCCAAACCTGTGACAACTACAACCCCCAACAGAACTTGTGTAGTAGTGAAGGGGATATTTAAAGGGATTTTCTGTGACTTTACTATTGATGACATGTCCTTAGGGTAGGCCGTCAGTATCAGATCAGTGGGAGGCCTGACTCCAGGTGTCTCTGCTGGGAGTCAGACCCTGCCCAGTCTGATACTGATGGTCTATTCTAAGGATAAGTTACTGGTACAATTCACCCAAAAATGCCACAAATTTATTTTTTATTTTTTCTATTTCACAGCATTTTGTCAGCAGGCCATGTCTGTCATGTGACGGATCTGGCACAGTGTCACAGAGCCTAAGATTTCACATTGACTCTATGATGAATGGAATTAAAGGGGTTGTCCGGGTTCAGAGCTGAACCCGGACACCACCCGATCTGCTCTCATCCACCATGAATGAGTGGAGCATCAGTGCTTTTCACACTCTGATACTCCCCCCTTGTCCCAAGGGAATTTTTTTGAGATATGGTGACACACTGGGCTCTCCATGGTTAAGCTAGGCGGAGGCTTCCGCCTAGCAGTGAGCATGGTGACATCACCGGCACTAATCGGCGAGCTTTAGCACTGCCCTAGCCTATTTTTACAGGCTAGGTTAGTGCTAAGCCTGCCCATTAGAGCCGGTGACATCATCAGGAACACTGCTAGGTGGAAGCCTCCGCCTAGCAGTGTCCAAATGTAAAGAGACTGCCCTTGCCCTGTGCAATGCAGCGCAGACCAAGGGCGAGCATTGGAATGTGGAAAGCTCAGATGCTTCACTCATTCATGGTGAATAAGTGTAGAATGGGTTGTGTTCATATTCAGCTCTGAACCCGGACAACCCCTTTAAATGGCATCTGTCAGCAGTTTTGTCCCTATGACACTGGATGACCTGTTACATGTGCACTTGGCAGCTGAAGACATCTGTGTTGGTTCCATGTTCATATGTGTCCACGTCGCTGAGAAATATAAAGTGTTTTGATGTTTTCACTGCCTGGTCCTGTCAATTAAAGTGGAGAAAGTGCAGCAGTTGCAGAGAGAGCAGAGCCTCTAGGAGTAATGGTAACGCCCCCGTTGCTCTTAGAGGCTAATTTGCATATAATAAAACATCATTTTTCTCAGCAATGCGGACACATATGAACATGGGACCAACACAGATGTCTTCAGCTGCCAAGTGCACATGTAACAGGTCAGCCAGTGTCATAGGGACAAAACTGCTGGCAGATGCCCTTTAAATTTGTCACTTATACAGAACTGCCACATGTTATTTCATCCTAACGTTTCCACTCTTACTCCAAAAGTATCTTCATTGCCTTCCTGTGAATTGGTCCTTGGGTGAGTCTGAACTATGGGGGGGATATCTTTGAAGACTTGTCAGCCTTAACAAGAAGCTCTTCAGGCCATCTGTTGCACTCCTGTGGTGCTCCCGCCAGCATGGCTACTTCTGTAGACTGGCATGTGATGAATGCCTATATAATTCCAGGTCATATCATTTTTTTCTTCTTGCAGGTTTCTGAGCCCAGAATTCATCCCCCCTCGAAACAGGAAGAACCCCCTGAAGTACTATGTGGAAAGACAAGACATGATCGAGAGGAGAAAGGTCCTGAACATTCCCGAGTTCTACGTAGGTGCGGGAAACGTTCAATCAGTAAGATTTCAGATTGACAGTATGTTAAATGGGAGAAGCCTCACCTCCGGGCGCTGATTGTCCAGAGAAGTCTAAGCCATCCATTAGTGCCCTGGAGTCAGGCACTGCCATGGACTTGGCTTAAAGGGGTTATCCGAGCCTGCAAATGCCCCATGTTCCCCCATATGCTCGGGCCCCTCACACTGATTCTACTTACCTGGCACGGCCGCCGTTGTTTCTCTCTGTGCCTGGATGAAAACGCCGGGGGGGCAGCCAATGGCAGGTGCTGACGGGGACGAGCCTCCCTATAGAATCAGTGTGATGGGCCCGGGCATATAGGGGGGCATGGGGCATTTGCAGGCTTTAATACCCCTTTAAAGTTGTTGTCACGAGTACAGGGGCCCCGTACCCCCTGCAGCTCCCCTAAAAGGAACCATGCTTGTGGCCACTCCTTTCATTTCTATGGGAGGGTCCCACTATCTCTGGAACTCCCATAGAAATGAATGGAGCGGCCGGCCACACTGTTCTTTTCAGGGGGACCCTTGTTCTCGGGATTGGTGGGGGTCCCAGTGGAAGGACCCCCATTGATCTAATAGTTATCCCCTATCCTGTTACAACTTGAAGCTGGCCATAGACGGAAAGACTTTTCATGTTCATTGCCACTAGTTAAAGGGCTAGTCCCATCCACAGGATATAGATCCCCCCTCTGTCTTTAGAATGTGGCCCCTTCCCATCTGGAGGTTACGGTTAGGACCACAGAACCAGTTCAGAGAGATCGTAGCACAGCCTGCGTGTCTGGTTCTGAGACCACTTCTGGCCACCGGATGCAGGTCATTGGCTACATTTCCTTCCCTCACAAAACTACAATTCCCACAATCCTTAGCTTTCCTGCTGTGAGTTTCTGCTTGTTCGTGAGTGTTGCTGTTCACTGATTGGCTGCCTGATATTCCAGTGCAGACACGCCCCCTGTACTCAGTAAGCTGCAGCACACTGACATTTAGCTAGAGAACTTATACCAACACACTGAGCATGCTCGACCTAACAAAGGCTCAGAACTACAGGTCGATACCATGGTAACTTATGAGGAAACACAGTGGGTAGCAGAGGAAGAAAACTACTTTTATAACTACTGAACGGTAAATATGTGAAATTTACATTATATTAGGTAATTATTGATGATTAATAGTCTAAAACAAGTTTTATATATATATTAACCTTTTAAAGACACGTACCATTGTTCACCTCTCTGCACCCTGGGGGTATACCTTTCTTATAAACATAGCTATGTAAAGCCGAGTATTTTTTACAGAATGCCATATAAATGAAGGCACAGATTCAGTGTTTTCCACAGAGTCATAAACTAAAAGTGTATTGGAATCAGGGGTTTTCCGGGAGTGAAATACTGACGACATATCCTTAGGATGGATCTTCAGTATCAGATCAGTGGGTGTCCGGCTCCCATTATTCACATGTATCAACTGTTTGAAGAGGCCTCTGGGCTTCGGTGAACGCTGCAGCCTCCATGTATGACATCACGCTCGTTGGTCGCATTGCCTATGTACAGCTCAGTCCCATTCAAGTGTATGGGCCTGGGCTGCAATACCAAGCACAACCACTATACAATGCACAGCGCTGTGCTTGGTGAGCTGTCAGGAGGCCTTTAAACAGCTGATCAGCATGGGTGCCTGGAGTCTGACCCCCCCCCATCGTGCTTGCACGCTATAGGAAAAAGTGCTGGCCTTTCTGGTGGCTGGGACTATGGGAGCGCACATAGGCAGGTGCTTTTTCCTATAGTGTGCAAGCACGGCCACCACTGCTGGATTGTAGGGTGGTTGTAACCATGGAAACGAGCAGTGTATAATGTGATGGAAAAATGAATCCAGCCAACAAAGGAAGCAATATGGACAATAACAATACATTAGTAAGTGTCTTGTATTACTTTCTCTACATGATAAATGTCATTTGCTGAAGTGAGACAACCCCTTTAATGAAGTCATATAGATAATGATAGTAATTACTTCTCACTTTTCTTTCCCCTCTGACCATTAGGCAGCATTCTTGCCGTTACGGTGGCAGATCCTCATGCAAACGGAAAGAGCAGCAGATTTGTAGGAATCTGCATAGAAAGATCTGGACATGGCCTGGGAGCCACCTTTTTGCTGCGAAATATTATTGACGGACAAGGTTGGTAGTGATCGCAGTCTTTTTAGGTTCTCGTTGGTACTTCTGCACTTAAATAGGAAGCAAATATTCATTCCGGTTCTGTGGAGAGCACTTCTCAGCAGTCCTCTGATTATCTTCACAGGCAGGATTACAATGCCAGATAACACCTCTATATAGCTATCTCAGGATCCACCATAGACAATAGGTGATGTCGCAGCTTATTTACTCCCCTCTCCCTGTACGGCGACCTCTGCACTTGTCACAGAGCATGCCCACAACACTCTCCCATAGAGGTCAATGAACATTTCCTAATAATCATGGACATAAAATAGAATATGTAAAATCTACAAGAATAACATAAAAACATTGGGGGAAAAGGAATATTTAAGGGGGTTGTCAAAGTTATTTTTTTGTTCTTTGTATGTTTCTAACTAAGCAAATGTAAGGGTTTTCCATTCACTTGCGTCATATCCAGTGGCCCTGTTCTCCTAGTTAGCTGAGGGTCACATGACCTGTGATGTCAGCTTCTCTCCCTGCTCTGAAGATGTTCCGTGCACAAGCAGGAACAGCAGGTCTGCCTCTGTGCATGGAACGTCACTGTGGGCTGTGTTCGTTGGAGTTACGAGCCACGCCCCCTGCACTGCCTGACATGCCGGTCACGCCCCCATGCACTGCCCAATCTGCTTGATGAGCTGTGTGCCCTGTGTCTCCCCTCCCACTGGATTCTTCAGCAAAGTTTAACCCCCTTCTACCATCAGCAGCACAGACTCAGTGCTAGAGGCTCTGCCCCTGGTACTGAGCAGCTGCAGGGTTTCCTCTTCTCCAGGCAATGAAGAGATAAATACTGTGCACAGGATCTTCCTTCCCTCCTCACCCTGCAGACACAGAGCTGACAAAGACCGGAAAAAATCTCTCCTCTGTACTCTTCTGTCGCCTGTGAGGAAGTGTCTGCAGAGCATTTCACAAGAACAGGTATCGGGAAGATCCTGTGTGCATGAGAAATGTCATTGAACTGTACAGCTGGGACTTTTAGTCCTACACATACAAGATGAGTGTCCCAGCAGTCAGACCAAAGGCAGGGCAGCACTTTTATTCACTCCTTTTGCAGATCAGGGGTAGGGGAAAGGCAGTCTTTGCTGCCATCCATAAATATTCATGAGAAAAACCTCAGAGATTGTTGTTACTCCCCCCCCCCCCCCCCACAGCTCTGCAACTGCATGTAAACAAAGGGGCAGAACAGAACTAGGGAAATTAGGAAATATATATATTTTTTTTTTTGCCTAAAACTTTCTTAGCTTATGCATATATTACTGACTATCAAATTTACAGTGCTTTATTTATTTATTTTTTTTACATAACTCAGACAACCCCTTTAAGTAAATAAGTTAAAAAGTCTACCTGAAACATCCCCTTTAATATATTCTTTATAACATACTGTATGTTAAGATATGTTACAGCTACATAAATCCTCCTCCTCACAGATCTATCCTTGTTCTGTAGGTGTGGAAATAAGGTACGAGTTGTACAACCCCCTCATCCAAGAAATCCAAGTCTTAAAGCTGGAAAAGAGAGTGGATGACAAGCTGTTCTACCTGCGGGACGCCCTCCCTGAATACAGCACTTTTGATGTTAATATGAAGCCCGTCATTTCCCACAACACAGAAGTCCCTGTGAACCAGGTGAGTAATCGTACCTGAGCACTCGTAGGTACTGTCACCATGGGGAGAGGAGGGGGGGGGGTTACATGTTCCTGGAAATGTCCTGCCAAGGAAACACGGAGAGATCAGCTGGTCACAAGGAGCAGGGCAGAGGATGGTTCTCTCACTTCAGCATTTATTACGTAGTGAAATTTAAAGGGGTTGTCCGAGTTATGACAAAAAATATATAGCACTGTAAATCTGATGGGCAGCAATATATAACTAAGTTAAGCAAGTTTTAGGCAAAAAAAAAAATCCATATTTCCTAATTTCCCTGGTTCTCTTCTGGTCTTTGTTTACATGCAATAACAACAATCTCCCCCCCTCTCTGCAACGGGAATGAATACAAGTGCTGAGTGACATGTCTGCCTGCTGGAATACTCAGCAGCATGTTGTATGTGCAGGACTACAAGTCCCAGCTGTACAATGACACTGCTGATACACACAGGAATTTCTCCCTACCTGTTCTTGTACAATACAATTCCTCTACAGCTCTAGTGCCCAGCATTTGTCTCCTCTCACTGCTGCAGCTACTGCTTGTTGTAAAGCCTTGAGCCCTCAGTGTGTTCTGGCTGAAGGGGTTAATGTTTTATCTGAAGGAAACCAGGGAGAGAGCAGATAGCAGGAGCCCGGCAAAGAAAGGGGGCGTGGCCAGTGACGTCTCTCTGAGGCTTGTGAAGGAAACATCACAGAGCAGAGATAAGGTGACATCACAGGTCATGTGACCCTCAGTCAACTCTGAGAAACCAGCAGCTCTAGAAACACAAAGTATATGGGAAAGTTGTTATACCTGACAAGTTAGAAACATATAAAGAACAAAAAAATAACTCGGACAACCCCTTTAATACAAGGCACTTACTAATGTATTGTTATTATCCATATTGCCTCCTTTGCTGGCCGGATTCATTTTTCCATCACATTATAAACTGCTGGTTTCCATAGTTACGACCACCCTGCAATCAATCAGTGGTGGTCGTGTTTGCACGCTATAGGAAAAAGCGCCGGCCTATCTGGTGGGAGCTCGCATAGGCTGGCGCTTTTTCCTATAGTGTGCAAGCATGACCACCGCTGCTGGATTGCAGGGTGGTCGTAACCATGGAAACTAGCAGTGTATAATGTGATGGAAAAATGAATCCAGCCAGCAAAGGAAGCAATGTGGATAATAACAATACATTAGTAAGTGTCTTGTATTAATGTCCTCTACATAATAAATGCTATTGGCTGAACTGAGACAACCCCTTTAAGGCTACCTACACATGGATGGGGAGTGGGTTACAAACCCCAGAGTTTCTGTGTACGGATTTCTCTGCATTTCCGCAACTAGCTCCACACGTGTTACTTGTAGATTTTGTTGCAGTTTTATCTCACTCTTTGCATTGCAAAGGGCGAAATCCACACTAAATATCCACAGGAATAATTGACATGCTACGGATATCAAAATCTGCAAGGCAGGAAAATAAACGCATTGTCCACATGAGATTTGTCAAATCTCATTCATTTTGCTGTGGTACTGAAATAAGATATATTGCAGCATCCAATTTCCAGCAAGCCCCCTCGTTCTGCGGGGCGGACTTACCTGCTTCCTGGCTCCCCTGGGCTCCAAAGATGACAACATCTGGTTTGACATCTCTGCAGCCAATCACAGGCCGCGGCGGTGTCAGGCTTCCCTTGCAACCATTTGTCATGACGCAAGGGGAGCCTGACACCAAGGCCTGTGATTGGCTGTAGTTAACACCTCAAACTTTTAAACAACCCCTTTAAGCTATCTGCTACTCTGAATAGGTCCATTAACAAGTCTAACGTTAGGCCTTTACTTTGTCCTCCTTCATAAGATGCAAGTGAAGATGAGGCCACGACCTTGGTCCAAACGTTGGGAACAGGAAAAACACAACATTAAAGGGATCAACTTCGATTACTATCTTCTGGAGAAGCACAAGGAGCGAGCCAAGAAGTCGGCCAAGCCGTGGGACAAATTTGACATGTTGAAGGAATACGACACCAGCAAAATCGAAAAGGCGATATTAGAGGAAATCAACCAAAAACTATCACAGGCCGAGGGCAGAACCAGCTGAAGAGCAGGGCTAGAAATGGTGCTGAACAGTTCGACATGTCGTGGAGATTATTATATGTATCATGTGAATAAATGCTTTATACAGACCTTGGATACAGGGGTGCTCCATTCATTCAGGAGGCTCAGGATCACCTTTGTAATGATTGCTTACCCCCTATTCTTATATCTTTAACCACCTAACTGTTTTGCCCGAGTCCAGCTCGGGCACTGTGAAAACTAGCTAACTGGAGGGGGAGAGGGCTGCTTTAGATGGTGATATCTCCTCAATGGTAGCAGCTAGAAACATGCATACTGGTCTTGTATGAAAGCTGACAGTCCAGGCTTTCATACAAGACCAATATGATAGGCTAAAGTCCAAGCAACAGAAGAGAAATCAAGTTGGGAATAATCGCAAATAAAACCTGATTTTACTTTCATTTTCAGCCGCATTCACAGCATCCCAATTTCTATCAGTGATATCTTTCTCTGTCCTGAACATACTGCTGTCATTTTGGTATTGTCTGAAAGCTTGGAATGTCTGATTTTAAACATGATTAGTTACATGTTTCTAGCAGCTGCCATTCAGGAGATAGCAGCATCTAAAGCAGCCCTCCCCCCTCGAGTTAAGATACTTTTCCCACTGCTGGCGCTCCACTCTGCCAAAACAGTTAGGAGGTTAATCAGCGTGTAATGTAAAGTGCTATGTACTAACACTTTGGCGCACAAATACTAAGGCTGGCGAAACTTACACCAGTCTAAGGGGATAATTGGAGTGATTTGTGCCACTTTATTAGCCCCGATGCAAAATGTCGTGACTACGTCATTTGTGTGTAAGAATGTATGTCGCAGGTTCACCCCGCTCCATACACGGTGGGTGTCGGATGTGTAAGACAGCTGCAATGACTGGGAATGGAGATGACCCTGATCCTGGTCATTTAACCCCTCAGATGCTGTGTCAATAGCGACCATGGAATCTGAGCGCTTAGAGGGAGCAGACTCGCTCTGTTCTCCGATCACAACTCCCCATATGGTGGAAGCGCAATACAAATACATATTATGGCAGCCTGGTGCTTTGTGAAGGCTCCCAGCTCTGCCATAGCAATCTGCGTGTTAACAGGAACAGGTATAAATAAATAAAAAAATATTAATAAAAATTACAAAAATAAAGTCTGAATACCGAACAGCAAAAAAGGTTATGGCTTTCAGAGACTTATACTAAAAGAATGGAAAATGAAAACTGGTTAAAAGGGAGTCTTCCACCAGAAAATTCAGATAAACCAGGGACAGTAAGGATAGCCAGGGCTGTGGAGTCGGTATAAAATGGACCAACTCCGACTCCTAAAATATATAATAAATTGGTACATTTAGTTCAGTGCAGTATGTGCTGAATATATTTTCATAAGAATTTGGGAACATGATGAAATGTCCTAGAAATGTCTGTTCTATTCCTGAACTAAGGATCTAGGCTTTCAGTTGAGATGACTGTGTACTGCCCTTCATGTAGATGCTCAGAAGTGAAGCTCCTCCGCTACAGATCAGAGGAAAAAGGCACTGGGAAGGAATGGCTGCACTCATCTCAGATCTGCTTGAGAGAACGGGATTAAAGGGGTTTTCTCACTAGTTACAAAGATTAGCTTTCAACATAAAGGGCAGTTAAAAGAAAGACATTTCTAAATACAGTGGTCAGTAGATTTTACTTTAGTCATGAATTATAGACAGTTCAGCAGGTCTCTCACTGTACACAAGTTTCTATGGTAACCTGCAGACCATTAAGACTTATCTGATTGGCTGAGAGCAGGAGTGACCTCACCCCCACGGAATGATGCGACTGAGCTCTGCGTGATTACCTGCAGTAAGCAAAATGTCTTGTGAGGACTGAGAAGCATGGCTTTACCTGTAATTGTGTTAGAGATCACAACCTCCTGATCTGTCAGAGTAAATTAATATATGCTAATAACTGCTGGAGACCCCCCTCCCCCCACAGCCTGAGTGCAAACTGCCTGTTAGCCAGTGAATCAACGGCTGAGAAAACCCCTTTAAGGCAAGTACTTCTTAGTATATCTAAACTTTCAATAAACTGTGCATAAATCACTTGTCCAGTGCATGTTTTCTCTGTCTGCTTTATTTTTTAGTTTGCTTTTCCTCTGAGCTCATGTTTGGAGAGGTTAGCTGCTCTCATGGCTTCTATCTGCTGCAAAACACCTAGAGCCTTATGTATGAAAACTGTCTAGGTGTAGAAGTTTCTTTGTTGCCCATAGAAACCAATCAGAGCTCCCCTTTCATTTCATATAGTGCTCCGGAGAAATGAAAGGGGAGCTCTGATTGGTTGCTATGGGCAACAAAGAAAGTCTTAGACCTAGACAGTTTTCATACATCAGGCCCTTAGTGAGCTGTACCCAGAGAAGCCTGATACTGAAAGTTCAGAGTAAAGATATCTAGTAACACATATATTACAGACTCTTTTTGTCATGACTTATCTGTACTATTGATTTATGCAAAGTTTGTTTAAAGTGATCACTTAAACGTGCGCCATGTATGAGGGAGTCGGAGTTGGGGCTTTGGCTTACCGACTCCACAGCCCTGAAGATAGCTCAGCTGAATGTATCTTTCATTCTGAAGAAAAAGTACTTTTAATCCATATGCAAATGAGCAGTTACAGTGGGCGGACCGAAGTAACTCTGTGCATCCTTGCTCCTCCTTGATTGACAGGGCCAGGTTCCTGCCTGGTCATCTCACCTGACCCGTGCACAGACTATTACAAGATGTACCTTATGCCAACTTAGGCCTTGTTCACACATCAGTTATTTGATCAGTTATTGTAAGCCAAAACCAGTAGTTATATGTGTGCTTTAATATAACCAAAGTTGACGTTTATACGTTAAACACTTATGCACCTCTATTTAAATGTTAATGAAATATCTTATTTATTTTATTATATAGGTTTATATGTAGTTAATAATTATATATTTCTTCAAAGGTTACTATCGACACATTCAGCCATACACCTTTTCATTTATTATTAACAACAATATTTGGGTGGATGAAGATACATGTAATTTTTTTTTTTTTTTTTTTTTATTATAGAAATATATATGCAGAGATATGAACATATGCACATATGTGCGTATGTCTATCCCCATACCAACATACATGGATCGTTGTCCACTCCAAATACAAAAATAAAGACAACACACAAACTGTTATAAAAACTGTTTATTAATGTATTGAAATACTTAATATTTAAAATGTAAATCTATAATATTTTTAAAAATCAATAAAAATGTATTGAATCGAAAAAAAAACAAAACCAGTAGTTAAGCCTCCACAGTGATCAGGTATAATGGAGAGATCTGCACTTGTTCTGTGTTTTTGACCCGCGCCTGGTTTTGGTTCACAATAACGGATGGAAATAACTGATCAAATAACTGACGTGTGAACACGCCCTTATTAAAACTGCCTTAACCCTTAGAAGACCCTGTGATTTTCAATTTTTTAAAAAAAACTTTGTATTTTGTTTTTCACTCCCCACCTTCCCATAGCCCTAACTTTTTTATTTTTCTGTTCTCATAGTCTGAGGGCTTATTTTTTGTGGGACAAGTTGTACTTTTCTAATGGCACCATTTACGGTTGCATGCAATGTAGTGGGAAGCGGGGAAAAAATTCCAAATGGGGCAGAATTGGGAAAAAACACAATTCTGAAGGGTTTTTTTTGTTTTTGTTTTTTACACAGTTCACTATGCGGTAAAATTGACCTCTTAAATTCATTCTCCAGGTCAGTACGGTTACAACGATACCACACTTGTATAATATTTCTTTTTGCGTTTTAATACTAAAAAAATTGAAATCCTTGAGAAAATTTAAAAAAAAAAAAATTTCTGACCCCCTATAACTTTTTCTGTAGTTATGTGTACGGGGCTGTGTGAGGACTGATTTTTGTGGGACGATCTGTACTTTTCAGTGATACCAATTTGATGTGTGTGCAACTTTTAGATCACTAAAAAAATATTGGGGAGTTGAAGTGACAAAAAAAATGGCGAACTGTCCGTTTTTCTTTTTTCCCGTTGCCGTATGCTTTAAATATTATTTTAATTGTATGGGCATTTTTGCATTTGGAGATAACCAATTTAAAAAAATAAACATCATGGGTAAGTATTTTTTATTTTAAGGAATGGGGGTGATTTGAACTTTATTATTTTTTTTATATTTGTAAACTTTTTTAAAACATTTTTTTACATTACCCTGGGTGACAATAACTGACAATCACTCGATTGCCCATTGTATTCATTGATGGCTATATAGCCATTATTGAACACTTAAAGAGTTATTCCCATCTTAGACAATGGCGGCCTATCGCTAGGATATGCCCCCCATTGTCTGATAGGTGCTGGGACCCACACCTATATCGAGAACAGAGTGGGGGAGCGCTGTGCCTGGAGGACCCCGGGGGTCTGGCCACCACCAGGCACAGCTCCCATAGAAATGAATTGGAGCACACTGTGCATGCGCAGCCGTCCTCCATTAATTTCTATGGGGCCGTCGAAAATAGCCGAGCACTGGCTTGGCTTTTTCCGTCAGCTCCATTGAAATGAATGGGAGCGGTGTCTGCGCATGCACAGTGTGCTCCAATTCATTTCTATGGGAGCTGTGCCTGGTGGTGGCCAGACCCCCGGGGTCCTCCAGGCACAGCGCCCCCACTCTGTTCTCCACTGCTGGGACCCGCAACTATCAGACAATGGGGGATTATCCTAGTGATATGCCCCTATTGTCTAAGATGGGAATAACCCTTTAAAGGGGTATTCTCATCTTGGACAATGGGGGCATATCGTTAGGATATGCCCCCATTGTCCTATAGGTGCGGGTCCCGCCGCTGGGACCCGCACCTATATCGAGAACGGGGCCCCCGAAGTGAAGAAGTGCGCACCGCGCAAGCGCGGCCCGCTCTCCATTCACTTCTATGGGGCCGCCGGAAATAGCCGAGCGCTGGCTCGGCTATCTCCGTCGGCTCCATAGAAATGAATGGGAGCGGTGGCCGTGCATGCGCAGTGCGCTCCCATTCATTTCTATGGAGCCGACGGAGATAGCCGAGCCAGCGCTCGGCTATTTCCGGCGGCCCCATAGAAGTGAATGGAGAGCGGGCCGCGCTTGCGCGGTGCGCACTTCTTCACTTCGGGGGCCCCGTTCTCAATATAGGTGCGGTCCCAGCGGCGGGACCCGCACCTATAGGACAATGGGGGCATATCCTAGCGATATGCCCCCATTGTCCAAGATGAGAATACCCCTTTAATTTTCAGTATAACAATACAGTGCTGCCACCTAGTGGTCTGTATTGTTATATTCCTACAGTATCCGAAGGGAAAAATGTAGCCTTACAGCTGATCGCATACATGTGCAGCTATTTTAAACAGCAGAAACCTGGCGGCTATCGCGCCCACTGCACATGCAAGCAGGCGCCATGTTTAAAGACCGGACTTGAAGGGGTTAAGAACCAATGGTTTTAATTACCTCCAAAGCCTTTCGTTTGATATGTGAAGCAACAGTCCTATCCATTTATGGACAGAAACACATGAAATATTACAAAGATTTAGCAATACATCTGTGTGTTTCCCCTCCCCCCTCCCTGAAATGGCGCCACTCTTGTTCATGGGCTGTTTCTGGTAGTGCAGCTCAGTCTCATTCAACTGACCAGAGAAGAGCTGCAGAACCAGTACAACCCCCTTTATCCATTAGTGGCCGCAGTTCAGTAATATTCACATTAACAGGATGTGACAAGAATAATCCTTTTGGGTAGATCAGTAATAGAGTCGCACTATGACGAGATGCATTTATATACATAAAATGATTTATTAGTTTACAAAAGTAGAATTAAAAGCCAACAGATACCAGATCAGGCGACATCTCCTCGAAAAGCATTTCTCGAAATAATTTACTGTCTAATAAATAAGCCTCATTGTGTCTTGTCCTTTCATTTAGTCACAGGCCTGCAATTAAAGGGGACGCAGGACTCACAGGCTCACTAAAAGGCCGTATTCTCACAACAGTGGGACGGCCCCCTATAACTGTGTGCACCCCGCATCGCGGACCCATTGTCTTCAACGTGTCCATGATCTGCAAAATGCGGCTAAGGCTACTTTCACACTAGCGTTTTAAAATTCCGGTATTGAGTTCCGTCATAGGGGCTCAATACCGGAATAAAACGCTTCAGTTTTGTCCCCATTCATTGTCAATGGGGACAAAACTGAACTGAAGACAACGGAATGCTCCTGAAAGCATTCCGTTCCGTCTTCAGACCGGAGAACAAACCGCAGCATGCTGCGGTTTTCTCTCCGGTCCAGGCATCCGCACCAAGACGGATCTGGAATGACCCCCAATGCAAGTCAATGGGGGTGGATCCGTCTGGTGTGACCACAATGGTAACCGGATCCGCCCTCCATTGACTTTCAATGGAGTTCATGACGGATCCGGCTACACATAGACACATACAGACACAGACACACACATAAACATACACACACATATAGACATACAAATACACATACATACTCCCGGCAGGTCTTCGGAGCGCCGGAGGGACAGGTCGGCGCGCACAGATGACGATTCCACCAGGCGCCCAGCAGAGGGCGCTGTGGGGAATAGTCACCTGTGCGAGCCGTCCTGCTCCTCCGGCGCTCCGAAGACCTGCCGGGAGCATGTAAGTATTTATGTGTGTGTCTGTGTGTGTTGTGTATGTCTGTACTGTGTGACATGTGTTGGGGCCGGAGCACGGTTTCGGCTCCACACATGTCGCTGCGGCAGTTCTGATCCGGCAGCACCCTTCACCTGCCGGATCAGGCCTGCCGCTAGTGTGAAAGTAGCCTAAGGCCTCATGCACATGACCGTGTGACGGGCACCGACCATGTGTCCGCCTTTTGCAGACGTTGACCCATTCACTTGAATGGGGTCCGCACCCGATGGTGCACACCGCAAAAAAAGTTGTGCATGCACTATTTTGCGGTGCGGAGGCACGGACAGAAAACCCACTCTGTAGGGCTTACGTTATGTATGTTCTGAATTGCGGACCCATTCAAGTGAATGGGTCCACCTCCATAAGATGGAGTGCACACAGCCAGTGCCCGTATATTGCGGACCCGCTACGGTCATGTGCCTGAGGCCTAAAGATAGGACATGCTTTTGTGCTGAAAATATAAAATCAACATTATAGAAAACTATAATTCTGAGTCATAGTCAACCCTGTTCATTTTGTATGACTCCAACAGCGGCACTGATGTATAGACACAGGTCATACGGTGATACCGTACTGTGCAACAACGTCCTCAGCCAGATTCTCAGCCTTTATCTTCAGCAGCAGAGACACAAGAACCTCCATGCTCTTCCTGGAAATAGAGACAAAGATTAATGGTGTAAATGCGGAGTAGCCATGTAAAGCTGTAACAGTCTTCATCCTTTTTATCTGAAGATTTATCAGGGGTCCCAGTGATCATACGGATCCATTTCAAGCACTGCCGCTCATTCACAGGATTTCTCTGCACGTCACTTGGATAGCGGTGACTGCTGCTGTCCTGGAAAACTGTGGAAGAGACCCCTGTCCCTTCATTTCTAAGCTTGGTCGAGACCCCCAATGATCATAACCTACGGTTTTCATCACGCTTTTGTCACAAACTGATCTGGAGGATCTTATAAACTTAGCAGCCTGTTTATATAGCAGTTATTAACCTCATGAAATGAGATAGAGACAATGTTCATGGAGGTCAATGGAAAGGGGATTCACCAATATAATCACACATTCAAACTATCCACTTAAATATAAGTTTAAAGGCGTTCTCTGGGAATCGAGAAAATAAAATTACTGAAAATACTTAAAATATTACTTTATTATAAATATATTCCCAAATACCTTTCATTAGTTATAATGGCTCGTTTTGTCCGGGAGGCAATCATTAGGAGAAACAAAATGGTCGCCGTCCTATTAGTACACACAGAACCTGTCCTAATCACACAGGAGGACAAGTTACTTCACAACACTGAGGTAAAGAGCTGCCTCATCCTCCACTCTGCTCTGCTTGTCAGGGATTATGATCCTGAATACAGGTGATAAGATCTTCAGCTGAATCTCTGTAGGAATGGAGATCATGAGGAGACAAAGTACAGAGAGGAGGTGGAGGTAATGGATACTGCATACAAGAGCTGCTGCTCATTTTCTCCACCCTCCTCCCTGTGCTTCATGTCTCCTCATGAGCTCCATTCCTACAGAGATTCAGCTGAAGATCTTATCACCTGTATTCAGGACCATAATCCCTGACAAGCAGAGCAGAGAGGAGGATGAGGCAGCTCTTTACCTCAGTGTTGTGAAGTAACTAGTCCTTCTGTGTGATTAGGACAGGTTTTGTGTGTACTAATAGGACAGCGACCATTTTGTTTCTCCTAATGATTGCTCCCCATACAAAAAAAACCATTATGACTAATGAAAGGTATTTGAGAATACATTTATAATAAAGTTATATTTAAGTATTCTCAGTAATTTTATTTTCTTAATTCCCAGAGAACCCCTTTAAGTTGGAATTTTCCCTTATACGAGAGCGTCACCAAGATTTGCTTGAAGCATGCTTTTCAAAAGTCCACATTGAAATAAATGGAGCGCGCACTGTGCATGTGTGGCCACTGCTCCACTCACTTCTGTGGGACTGCCTGAGGTGGGGGTAATTTGAGAACATTATACTTATATGGTGCCTCTGTCAAACATATGCTCATCAGATGAAGAGGTATATTAAAGGGATTATACAGGAAATGATAATGATGACCTATCCCCCGGTCCGAGTCTCGGCAGCCCTGCGGATCAGCTGTTCCTGGGGGCTACCGAGCTCAGCAGAGGTCCAAGCACATCACCATACACCGTACAGCAGCTGTGCTTGACACTGCAACTCAGCTCCATTCACTTCAACAGGGCTCAGCTGCAACTAGACCGCGTGACCGATTTACGGTGAAGTTATAAGGCCTCGGAAGGGCCACGGAGCGATGGCCTCTAACAGCTGATCGTGGGGGTACCCCTGTCGGATTAATATTCATGACCTATACTAAGGATAGGTCATCAATATTCTTTCCAGGATAACCCCTTTAAAGGGGTATTCCCATCTCACAAATGTAGTTTGTATAGTTAGATATAGCCATACCAATATTATTACTAATAGAATGTATTTATATAAAATGTACCATTTAGAAGATTTCCCTATTTGTATATCCATTGTCCCACACACATCAGTCAGGCCGTTGCCTCTAGTTACGGCCACCACAGCCATGTAGTAGTGGTGGCCGGCTTGCTCCTTTTCAAACCCTCTCTGAGGTAACTGCTGTATTGTGAACACACATTGCATGAGCACGCAGAGACACATCTTAGGACACTTTCACATCTGTGTTTTGAATGCTACCAGTCCAAAACATAATGGTCAGGATTGATCCAAAATACAAACGGATCCTGCTCCATAGAGATGAATTGATCTTGGAACAGGATCCGTTTCTCTGTGTTTTGGAAGCGCTACAACCCTAAGATGTGTCTCCGCATGCTCATGCAATGTGCGTTCACAATACAGCAGTTACCTCAGAGCGGGATTGAACAAGAACAAGCCGCCCACCAATACTACATGGCCGTGGTGGTCGTAACCAGGGGCAACGGCCTGACTGATGTGTGTGGTACAATGGATATACAAATAGGTGAATCTTCTAAACGGTACATTTTATATAAATACATTCTATTAATAATCATATTGGTATGGCTATATCTAACTATACAAACTACATTTGTGAGATGGGAATACCCCTTTAAGTGTATTTCCCAAGTCCACAGTGTTTAGAATATGCCCTCCAGTCACTGACCTGTCATTCAGCTTGTGCAGAGCGTGGACGAGGTTTACCAAGTGCTTGCTGAAATTTCCCAGTCGTGTTAATGTTTCGCCGCTGCCAAGGCTCTTAAACCAGCTCTGGGGAAGAGACTCAACTATCTGAAGAGAAACAAAAATTCAGTGACTGTTTCATACCCGCAGCATGTTCAATTTATGTCACGGACTTTCACCATCTGCAATGCACAGGGTAAGATCTGTGGCAAATCCGTCACAAAATCAGTACGACAGCACAGTTTTCTTTATAATGTTTTTTTTTTTCTTATTTTACAATGTTTTCAACTAAAAATGGCCAGAATAAAGCAAAGAATAAAGCAAAGCATAAAAGCCTCGTGAGCCGAGCCCACCATCATGACTGCGGTGCTGAGCGTAGGGCGTTACCTTGTGACATTTGTCCACCAGCTCAGAGTCCGGCTCCGCATTGAGGAGGACGAGGAGGAGGTAACGGTTCAGCAGCTTGTCCAGGCTGAGCTCTTGTAATGTTTCTTCCTGAAGAAAACCATCCCATAGTAGAATATTCCCAAACAACTGAAAGTAAGAACAGGAGAATTTGGAGTAAATAGCGATGGTCCTCCCGAGAAGAGTCTGGGTCATTCGTCAGGTCCACCCTTTCCGCAGGAGAAACCGGTCAAAAGAATGACAACTTTGCACCTGCCTAGGTCAGGTATTTTATTTTTCTAATAATTTACTGCTGGCCGCAGGCAACAAGAAGATGCAAGGTGGTGAGGGAATGGCCAGGAAGCAGAGCTGTGGACAGAGGAGACGGGCCCTGCGGAGCCGACAAGACAATCCTGTAATGCATCTATATAGTATGCTGGGTAATAAATAGAGATGAGCGAGCGTGCTCGTTACGAGCACTGTACCGCTCGGCTCCCCTGCGCTAGCATAGGCGCCGGCAGCCACTTCCGTCCTCCGGAGGAGGACGAAAGCGGCTGCCGGCGCCCATGCGAGCGCAGGGGAGCCGAGCGGTACAGTGCTCGTAACTAGCACGTTCGCTCATCTCTAGTAATAAACTATCCAATTTACTATATGGTACTACAATGATAGATGAGGATGTAGAGTGTGTGTGTGTTTATCGGGGACCTTCTTTAAAGGGCATCTGTCAGCAGTTTTGTACCTATGACACTGGCTGACCTGTTACATGTGCACTTGGCAGCTGAAGGCATCTGTGTTGGTCCCATGTTCATATGTGTCCACATTGCTGAGAAAAATGATGGTTTAATATACGCAAACGAGCCTCTAAGAGCAACGAGGGCGTTGCCATTACACCTAGAGGTTCTGCTCTCCCTGTAGCTGCTGAGTCATCTGTACTTTTACAGGACCAGGCAGTAAAAACAATCATAATACCTGGTCCTGTCAATCAAACTGCAGAGGATGCAGCAGTTTCAGAGAGAGCAGAACCTCTAGGTGTAATGGTAACGCCCCCGTTGCTCTTAGAGGCTAATTTGCATATAATAAAACATCAGTTTTCTCAGCAATGCGGCCACTTATGAACATGGGACCAACACAGATGTCTTCAGCTGACAACTGCGCGTTGAGTTTCATAGGGACAAAACTGCTGACAGATGTCCATGAACTAAACAGACCCACTTTTTGGCTCTGCAGAGACAGGGGATTATTTACTGTGCACTGTTCCGAAGTTGTTGGGGCCGCGGCATCACTTGCAGGCAATAAAAAGTGTCACAAAGTCACCCCTCTTTTCTGTCACCTGCACTCAGTGCCACAGCCCCAACGACTTCAGTGCAGCCTGTAGCAGTATGGAAAATGGTGGTTTCTTGTAGGAAAAGTGTGTCCTCTCCCCTCCCAAATAGGAGACTGTGTCCTAGACAGTTGTCTACCTCTGCCTATACCTCACCTCAGTCCTGATACATATTAATGTACATACCACAAGGGCAGAATTACTTACTTTTACAGCCGACCAGAACTGCCTCTCCTGAAATCTAGAATGTGGAGAAGTCCTGTCCTGTAGTAATCTGTAAGACAGAGGACATCAAAGATCAGGCTTCTACGGCCACGACCTGTATCATGACATCATCCAGAACCCTGAGTATTTGTAGTCAACACCAAATCAAAAGCATAAAAGTCACCTTTATGTCATGTGGTATCTTCAATGCCAACTACTCTGTCAATGCTAAAAGGAATTATCCAATTTAGAAACCCCATTTTCATACACGCTATTGGCGAAATCAGAGTTAGGCCCCTAGCAGACGACCCGCCGCACAAGCTCCCATCCTGACCTCCCAGCACTGACTAGATCGCATAGCATTATATTGATTTATGATACTGTGTAAACCTTATAGTTCTGGAATGTGTTGGATAACACTGACAGCATTATGTCGGTGTTATCCAATACATTCCAGACCTCTAATATAATGCTATGCAACCCCATCTGAGTAATCTTGACGTACCTCTTAGGGTAGAGTGGGATGAATACATCTTCTTCTATGGCTTTCTTTAATCTTGAAATCAGACAACTGAGAAGACCCTAAAATATAAAGTGCCACCATTATACATCACAATCCACAAATATACTTAAAGGGAATCTGTCAGCTCTGAAACACCCTCTAAACTAGAGTATTCGTTGTATAGTGTAAGTGATGTCGAGTCCGGTTATGTAAGTTTTATCTTCATACTCACTTCCATTCTGACTCTGTGCTCCCACAAACCAGCAGTAAAATGCACTCACTGGACTCCAGTGCTCACTCACATAATGGAGAGGACTCAAAGAAGAGTCCACTGAGTGCATTTTACTGCAGGTTTGTGGGAGCACAGCGTCAGAATGGAAGTGAGTATGAAGATAAAACTTACATATTCGGATTCAGCATCACTTACACTATACAACACTTACGCTTCCCTTTAAATTGTGCCAAGCTTTAAACTTCAATCCATCCACTAAACATGACAATTGGGGTCCTTTGTCCCTCTGAATGAACAGAGCGTGGTTTATCATGTCATCATTCAAGAGAAGTACAGCACTCTGCATCCTAAACCGCTTCTCCATTTCCACAAGGGGACACAGGACCTCTGGTGGTCAGACCACACCGACCAGACACTTTTGCCCTAACCTATGGATAAGGAATACATTTACATCATGGCATATTTAAAAATGACTCAGCCCCTTCACATGAATGGGCAGCCCCTTCGCTGCTATATACCATTCACGTGAATGGGCTGAGATGCATACCAAACTGTATGTATCCTAAATGACCTTATCTCCAGTCCTGATGATCACATGGACATATCACACCATCTCACCTGCACAGGTTTGCTTTTCTCATCTCCCAGTACATGTGTTTTGCAGAAATGCACCAGTCCGCCGGTCTGAACAGATGACATAGGATCCCAAACACGTTCAACAAGTCCTGAAATATAACATTAATCGTTCAGTCCTGAAGTACTGTTTATCCTGAATTCATATAGTGCAAACCAATTCTGCTTCACTGTACAGATAAGGCTCTGTTCACATTATATGCCCTATAGTCAGCATATGTGCTGGGAAAGTTCCTGACACATACAAGACATATCTACAGGAGACAATGGTAGTTGACTGTGCATTTGATACTGTGCTGTATGTGACTTTACAGGGGTTCTTCAAGTGAATGGGGCTGAGCTGCAATACCAAGCACAGCCACTATACAATGGACGGCTCTGTGCTTGGAGTCACTGTGTACATAGATTACTTATCCTGTACTGATCCTGAGTTACATCCTGTATTATACTCCAGAGCTGCACTCGTTATTCTGCTGGTGGAGTCACTGTGTACATACATTACTTATCCTGTACTGATCCTGAGTTACATCCTGTATTATACTTCAGAGCTGTACTCACTATTCTGCTGGTGGAGTCACTGTGTACATAGATTACTTATCCTGTACTGATCCTGAGTTACATCCTGTATTATACTCCAGAGCTGCACTCGTTATTCTGCTGGTGCAGTCACTGTGTACATACATTACTTATCCTGTACTGATCCCGAGTTACATCCTGTATTATACTCCAGAGCTGCACTCGTTATTCTGCTGGTGGAGTCACTGTGTACATACATTACATTACTTATCCTGTACTGATCCTGAGTTACATCCTGTATTATACTCCAGAGCTGCACTCGTTATTCTGCTGGTGGAGTCACTGTGTACATACATTACATTACTTATCCTGTACTGATCCTGAGTTACATCCTGTATTATACTTCAGAGCTGTACTCACTATTCTGCTGGTGAAGTCACTGTGTACATACATTACTTATCCTATACTGATCCTGAGCTACATCCTGTATTATACTCCAGAGCTGCACTCACTAATCTGTTGGTGGAGTCACTGTGTACATACATTACTTATCCTGTACTGATCCTGAGTTACATCCTGTATTATACTCCAGAGCTGCACTCGTTATTCTGCTGGTGGAGTCACTGTGTACATGCATTACTTATCCTGTACTGATCCTGAGTTACATCCTGTATTATACTCCAGAGCTGCACTCACTATTCTGCTGGTGGAGTCACTGTGTACATACATTACATTACTTATCCTGTACTGATCCTGAGTTACATCCTGTATTATACTCCAGAGCTGCACTCACTATTCTGCTGGTGCAGTCACTGTGTACATACATTACATTACTTATCCTGTACTGATCCTAAATTATATTCTGTATTAAACTCCAGAGCTGCACTCGATATTCTGCTGGCGGAGTCACTGTGTACATACATTACATTACTTATCCTGTACTGATCCTGAGTTACATCCTATATTATACTCCAGAGCTGCACTCACTATTCTGCTGGTGGAGTCACTGTGTACATGCATTACTTATCCTGTACTGATTCTGAGTTACATCCTGTATTATACTCCAGAGCTGCACTCACTATTCTGCTGGTGGAGTCACTGTGTACATACATTACATTACGTATCCTGTACTGATCCTGAGTTACATCCTGTATTATACTCCAGAGCTGCACTCGTTATTCTGCTGGTGGAGTCACTGTGTACATACATTACATTACTTATCCTGTACTGATCCTGAGTTACATCCTGTATTATACTCCAGAGCTGCACTCACTATTCTGCTGGTGCAGTCACTGTGTACATACATTACATTACTTATCCTGTACTGATCCTAAATTATATTCTGTATTAAACTCCAGAGCTGCACTCGATATTCTGCTGGCGGAGTCACTGTGTACATACATTACTTATCCTGTATTATACTCCAGAGCTGCACTCAGATATCAGATACCTAATCATCCAGAAAGCCTGAAGAATCGGCACTGATTTTATGATTTCACTGGAGATTTCTTTCATGGCCCAACACACATCCCTGCGCTGCATTTCCTCACCTGAAACTATGGGAATCCCAGTCTTCTCAATGACAGCGCTCAGCACTTTATGATCTGGGTTGTCCTCCATGTTGTCCTCACGGTCATGCTTGCTATAGCAGAAATCATCCAGGTCACAGTACCACGACATGTGCTCAAGCTCTGTGGTGTCCTAGGCCGCGGAGAACAAGGACGTCAACGCAGGAGTTCATAGCACGAGTGGAAATTACGCCAATAATCAGCTTGTGTAACCTATAACTTGTCTTGGAATACATCATTTCTAACAGGCGCCTCCCCTACTGAAAGGGCCATACCTACCTGTTCTCCGCCGCTTCGGTCCTCAGTGCTGGTTCCCACATCTCCATCTTCCGCTCCGGGGTTCGTCGTACCCTCCCTGGCATGGTCACCTCATCTGCTTCAGCGGTGACGTTTCTCTTGTGGATACATCACTGCTGAAGACAATGGTTGGCAGAAGAGGATCAGGGTACCATGCTGGGGAGCAAGAAGACAAGCACCGTACCGGAAGATGGAGGCGTTGGAGCCAGTGTGCAGGTAAGTATGATCCTCGAGAACGGAGCAGGGAGCGCTGCCCCCATAGAAATGAATGGGAGCGCACCGCGCATGCGTGGCCACCGCTCCCATTCATTTCTATGTAGCCGACAGAAATAGCCAAGCCAGTCCTCGGCTATTTTCGCCGGCCCCATAGAAATGAAAGGAGGGCGGCTGCGCATGCTCCGTTCTCGATATAGGTGCGGGTCCCAGCGTTGGGACCCACACCTATAGGACAATGGGGGCATATCCTAGTGATATACCCACATTGTCTAAGATGAGACAACCCCTTTAACACAGATCTTAACAAAACGGGCCCCTTACAGGCCTTCCTTCATAAGAGACTGGAAGTGATGTCCTACCTGCAGAGGGTTCCAGCCTATTAACTGCTTCCGGACCAGAGGGCTTAGCAGTTTGGGAATACATAAGCTGATGTAAGCATCGTAATACGTCTCCGGGAACCGCTCCCTCCACTCGTGAAACTTGGACAGGATGTTCTTAATCTGGCAGAAATCCTCATGGACGTCGTCAAAGATGGGTTTACACAGGAGGAGGACGTCCTCTGTAGAAGGGGGAACATTATTGGACCCGGGAATAAAATGAAAATCACGACGAAAGGAAGATTTACAAGATGTAAAGTAAGCCTCGTTCAGACAGAGGGAGCACGCTAGGATCCGTACTACTGCTGCAAATCTGAACCACGGGTCTAATGATCCGAGCATACTACTTCATAGATCCGTGCTGTCATTAACCAATGGTGGGTAATATGGACGCTAAAGTGCGCCCATGATCGTAAAGGCTGAAATGAGGTCCGAAGCTACCAGGGTTGGGGACTCTATCATCTGAGCTCATTATAGAAGGGTCACCGAGCAATTAAAGCTAAATGACTGTAAAATGAAACGTTTCCTATCCCAATGTATCATCATTTTCCTGACTACATCCAGAAGCTGAAAACACATTTTCATCACTTTGCAGGTGCACAGGTCAGTATAAGAGATGGCTCTGCAATGAGCCTTACATCTCTGCTCGTTGGGTATGATCAGGACAGATGTAGCAGAGCACAGTCTGTCAGTATACATCAGGGATGCTCAAACTGCGGCCCTCCAGCTGTTGCAAAACTACAACTCCCAGCATGCCCTAATAGCTGTAGGCTGTGCAGGCATGTTGGGAATTGTAGTTTTGCCACAGCCGGAGGGCCGCAGGTTGGGTATCCCTGGTGGTGTGGGATACCCAAATGCACACTGTGAAACACAAACTAGCAAAACGAATCTTTCCCACTCCCCGTTACCTTGATCTTGTTTGTATTCACGTTCTTGGTCAGGAGACAGCTCATCGTCACTAGACATCCCTTCGTGGTGATCTGCTTGACCAGAATCCTCACGTTTCTGTCGCCTTCTCCCCCTGTACAGGAAAAATTAAGCCCTTGAGCTAGATAATTCATATAACATTTTGATGTGCATATAACTTATTACTAACTCTTTAGTTGGGGGGGGGGGGCAGCAACTCAATTTCTTTACGTTTTACATTGTGTCTCCCTTTGTGCAGTATAATTACTGTCTATACAGTAACTGATTTAGGTCAGTGCAATTACAGTGATATTAAAGGGGTTGTAAAGCAATTTATCCCCTATACATAAGTGTCTGATCGGTGGGGGTTCAGCCTCTGGGTCCAGTGTTCCCCTGTCTGAATGCATTGTTGGGGACACACGCACACTGTGGGACTGGTGAAGATAGCCAAGCATTGTACGCAGCTATCTCCAGCAGTGCCATACAGTATAGTGGAGCAGCGGACTTGTATGCATCTCTGCCACTCAGTTCAAAAAGGGGAATACAGTTCCCTTACTCCTGACCGGCCAGGGCTCCAGTGGCCGGCCCCACTGAGCAGACACTTATCCGTTATCCTGTGGATAGGGGATGAGCTGTTGTCAACCCCTTTGAATTAATATTTTTTAATGAATCTACCACTTTTGCACATCATTTGTTTTTGTCACCATATGTATTTGTCCTCCATGGGGAACTTGTTAGGCCTTCTGCTGCCATAATAACCCCCTGCAACTTGTAATCGCATCACGTGGTATGATGGGGGTCATGGGGTGACAGAGGGAGCCCCGATGTCAAATCACTTAAAGAGGACCTGTCCCCGCTCCTGACATGTCTGGTTTAATAGCTTCATGCATTCCCCATGTAATAACAATTCTGGAGCATCTATTCTTATGTCTGTATGTTGTGTCATTCCTTTATTATTTCTACTAGAAGTTATGAATGAATTGCTAGCAGTCTGCAGTAAGGGTACAGAGGGGTGTTACCAGTTGGGGGGTGTACCTGCACAGTCTCACTGTATCCAATCAGTGCTGCCATTTTCAGACTGGTCACCTCCCCTCTGTTCCCTTACAGCAGACTGCTAGTAATTCATTCATAACTTCTAGTAGAAATAATAGAGGAATGACACAACATACAGATATAAGAATAGATGCTCCAGAATTGTTATTACATGGGGAATGCATGAGGCTATTAACACGGACATGTCAGGAGAGGGGACAGGGCCTCTTTAAGGCTGGGTAGTGCTGCAGACAGCCCTGGTCAGCTACAAAGCCCATGCCATGTGAGTGCACTATTGTATGGCGTCTTACGATATGGACCTTGCCACTGCATGATATATGGCAGAAAGGGGTTAAGGTTACATTGGGACTAAAACACAAGTAATTAAAAAATAAATAAATTGGGTTGTCTTGGGTGTCACTGTGACACACTTTCATTACATTCTCTCTAGTGCAGGAGGAAGGCAGGGCTCGCTTCTTTTATATATGAGGGAAGGGAGGGTTACTCAACGCACGGCCATGAAATGCAGCATTAAGTCACCTTCGTAGCTCCATGTCCTGCAGGTGGCTCTTCGTTTCCTCATCTGCCGCCACATCATTCCCATTTCCAGTTCCTAAAGAACGACACAATCCATGAGATGAGGAAGAGGGCACGTCAGCCAGCAGCCACAGGTTAGGTATATACCCACCGGCAAGTTTCTGGACGGCAGCGGATTCACGCTGGAGGTCATCCTGTCTGCGCTTCACCAGAGTTCTGCTGTGACCCTCCAAGATCTGGGACATCTCAGACTCCAGCTGATAAATCTCCTGAATCTAAGAAAGACAATGCACATTAGTAAGAGTTTATTCACACTTCGCTTGCATCATGGGGATTCCTGATGTAGTGTGAACGCGGCCTAATAAGACAAGAGGAGCATCCGGAGCAAAGTCAGTCAGAGAAGCTCTGGATTCTAATTAAAGGGATCTCTAGTCTCTAGTCTAGCTGTCATTTGTTACAATGTATCAGTGTAGACTAGATCTCTCAGAGAGCGATTATGATGGCAGGAGTTTCATCTCCTAGTCCTATCCTGATGTCATTACCTTCTCATTCAGACAGTCGACAAAGTTCTCCACGTAAACCTTCATCTCCTTGAAGAACTTGTAGCTTTTCTCACTCGATGACGTCTCAAGCTTCTGCAGCGTGGTCCTGGCACTTTCAAGATCACGGGTGTATTTCTCACTGTCTAAGATGTGTGCTCTGTGCACCTCTTCAATGGAGGCTATTCTGAAGACGAGGAAGAATGAGAGGACATCAGGTACAGAGAGTATGTAGATCATGCAAGTCCGCTGCTCCATTATGCTTTATGAGACTGCTGGAGATGGTGGAGTACATGGGCTTGGCTATCTTCACCAGTCCCATAGAGTAGAATGCAGCAACCCTGTTCTTGTGATCAATGGGGGCCCCAGTGGTTGGACCCCCGCCGATTAGACACTTAATACCAGTCCTATGGATAGGGGATAAATTGCTATAATGTATCACAATGAGCTCGTCTCTAGTTAGAACTGTATACCGGTGCCGTGGATCTTGTCTGTTGTGGATCGGTCACCAGGTAGGCGGTCACACCAAGCTAAGCACAGAAAAAACAAGGGGGAGGTCTGCTTTACTTGTATGGCATTTTCAGTACTAGGAGGGAGGGTTGGGGGGGTGTCATCCTCCCCTATACGTGCCGGAGGAGCAGCAGACAGCATCTTGTTTGTGAGGACTCCTATCATTCATGGAATGGGGTCTTACTATGCAGTATCAATCCCTCGCTCAATCACCTCAGATCTAAAGGGAGAGGGGTCTGAACACTGAATCCCACCACCAGTACCAAGAATGGGGGTCCATTATCCCTGTATGAATGGATCGGCAGGTTGCACGTGTCTGTTGCCGCTCCATTCATTCTCTATAGGACTGCCAGAGACCAATCCGTTTCTAACCTGTTACAACCCCTTTAGCTGGGTATTTCAGAATATTAAAGAACTCCCGACAAAAAATGTATTCCATGTCCTGCTAGAAATGTACATGATGTAATCTGTAGTGAATGTCATTTTCTTACCAGTGTCTGAATTTTTGACTTCTATCATCCTGAAGTTTCTTATCTGTGTCATGTGACCAGCAATTAGACCCACTAACTCACACATAGACTTATGTGTGGACGGGAAGTCTAATTCTCTATGTATTCCTATGAGACTGAAAGTGAGGCTCCCATAGGAATGAATAGAGCAGTTACTGGCTTCCTGTCCTGGGTCAGTTGGAGGTCAGGGAGTTGGTCACATGACCCAGCTACAATAAGAAGAGAGGTTTTTACTCACAGAAACAGTCACTGATAAGAAAATGACATTCATTACAGATTATATCATGCACCTTTCTAACAGGTCAGAGAATAAAAAAATTTGCGGGAGTTCTTCTTTAATACTGATGGGTAGTCTTCAGCGAACTTCTATTTTCAAGTTCAGCGTATAAGGTTCAGGTTTGGGATATCTAACAATTCCATTATGGATTCTGCTACCATGGACCATAAGTTTTGGTCTACGGTAGCGGAATCCATAATGAAATTCTTAGATATCCCAAACTTTGCACGCTGAACTTGAAGACAGAAGTTCACTCATCCCTAAGGATAGGCCATCAATATCTGATCGTCAGGGGTCTGACATGTCTGATGCCCCGCACACCCACCATTCAGTAAAAGTTGGAGCTACACAGCTCAGTCCGTTGCGTAGTGAATGCAGATGGGTACTGAATGGGGGCAGCCCTGCAGTAAACAGCAATGTGAACTACATAGTGGACTGTGATGTGTAGTTTTGGCACCGACTTCCAACAGCAGAGCGATTCAGGGACAGCTGATTGAAGGTGGGGCTGGGTGCCTTAAAGGGGTTGTCCGAGTTATTTTTTTGTACTTTGTATGTTATTAACTAGTCAAATACAACAGCTTTTCCATACACTTTCTGCTTCTAAAGCTGCTGGTTTCTCAGGTTTCACTCAGGGTCACATGACCTGTGATGTCAGCTTGCCTCCCTGCTAATCTTATATTTGTGCACAGAGCCTGTACACGACACGTCACTGTGCTGGCCACGCCCCCCTGCTCTGCGGGGCTCCTGCTATCTGCTCTCTCCCTGGATTCTTTCAGATAAAACATTAACCCCTTCAGCCAGAACACACTGACGGCTTTACAACAGCAGCTGCAGATGTAAAGAGACACAGGATCTGCCCTCCTCACCCTACAGACACAAAGCTGATCTGGAGGAAATGCAAAGTATTGTACAAGAAAGGCGGGTGATGTTCCTGTGTGTATCAGCAGTGTCATTGTACAGCTGGGACTTGTAGTACTACACATACAACATACTGCTGAGTATTCCAGCAGACATGTCACTCAGGCCAGCTCTTGTATTCACTCCCTTTGCAGAGCAGGAAGGGGGGGGCAGAGATTGTTGTTATTGCAGGTAAACAAAGGCCAGAAGAGAACCAGGGAAATGAGGAAATAGAGATTTTTTTTTTTTGCCTAAAACTTGCTTAACTTAGTTATATATTGCTGCCCATCAGATTTAAAGTACTATATATTTTTTTCATAACTCGGACAACCCCTTTAAGAGAGAGCCTGCGCAAACAGGAAACTATCTGGAAACAATTACCTTGCCTTCAATCTTTTCCGAATATCTTCCACAGTCACTGGTGGCGAAGAAAACTTTGGTGCAACATACTTTTTCATACGAGGGGGGCTGTGTCGGTGTAACAAGTCATTGTCCACAGTCTATTGGACAAAGGGAAAAAAAAATCAATTATGAACAACAGAGGGCGCTAGTGACATGGAGACAAGGGTCAATAGAAGCAGCCACACATATATAGTTGATTGAGATACAACTGCAAAACCTATTATCATGGCAGATCGTGTAATGTATGTCTCTAACATAGCAAAGTATTGTCATTCTGGCTGGATCAGGGGCAGAATCAGTTACATGACAACCACTAAAAGGAAACTCCATATAAAAATGTCAAAACGCAGATTTTATCCCAACTGGAGGTTTTCACTCAACCTGCAAAGTCTTTCCTATGTGATTCCCCCTTGATTGGGCGACTGCTGGACCTCTTATCACTAGGGTGAAACTAGCCTTACACTTACGCAACTAACTTCAGACAGAAATTGCAACAATTCCGTGGCAATGCATGTGAAAAATTATAATTTATGTCCCCACCATATCTTTCGGAAAAAGTCTCCATGGAGTAAGGACTGTGCCGATAGCATCGCCGCAGAATAGTGAATGGAGGTAAAACGTGTGCAGGTCCAATTCACAGGAAAAAAAAAAAACTGCCACAGTATTACATGCTGCCTATTGTGATGTATGTGATAAATGGCTGCACCTCTCTATAAGGTTCACATGTGCTAACAGGGTGAATGGATAGGGGGTTCACCCGATGGCACAACCCTTTACTGTACGTCATCATGAAGTATACACACCTGAGGACACTTGATCGCCTTTTTTATCTGCTGCTCCTCCCACTTGTCCTGAAGGTCGTCCATTTCTTCTTCATCACCACTGTCTGAGCCGCTACTGGAGGCTACAACAAGACGTAGTACAGTTATCCCACTGATCATGGAGTAAGGTAAGGCCCCTTTCACAGGAGCTTCATGGATTCAGTCCGGACGCGTTCCGGAAAATCCGCACGCAATCGCAGTCAGTTTTGATTGCGTACGTTTGTTCAGTTTTTTCCGCGCGGGTGCGAAGCATTTTGATGCGTTGATAAAAAACTGAATGTTTACAAACAACATCTCTTAGCAACCATCAGTGAATCACTTGCGTGCGGATGCAATGCGTTTTTCAATGAAGTCCCATTCACTTCAATGGGGCTAGGGCTGTGTGAAAAACGCAGAATACAGAACATGCTGCGATTTTCACGCAACGGCGAACTGATGTGTGAAAAAACATCGCTCATGTGCACAGACCCATTGAAATGAATGAGTCAGGATTCAGTGCGGGTGCTATGCGTTCGCATCACGCATTGCACCCGCGCGGAAATCTCGTCCGTGTGAAAGGGGCCTAAGGGTACCGCCGCATGAGGCAGAGTTTCCGCAGTAAAACCTGCAGATATGTCATGGACTTCACCCCAAGCATCACAAAGGATGAAATCCACAGAGAAAATGTGCAGCATAAACTGACAGGAGGCAGAAAGGGGCTGGGCTGCCTCCATCATAAGGGCTCATAGCCGCTGCGCAGTCTGCCTCTAAGGCCTCTTTCACACGAACGATACGGATTGGCTCCGGATCCGTTCAGTGAAACTCGCACTATTTTGCAAGCAAGTTCAGTCAGTTTTGTCTGCGATTGCGTTCCATTGTTCTGTTTTTTCCGCGCGGGTGCAATGCGTTTTGATGCATTTTTCACACGCGTGATAAAAAACTGATGGTTTACAAACAACATCTCTTAGCAACCATCAGTGAAAAACACATTACATCCGGGTGCAATGCATTTTCACTGAAGCCCCGTCACTTTCTATGGGACCAGAGCTGTGTGAAAAACCCAGAATATAGAACATGCTATGTTTTTCAAGCAACGCAGAACTGATGAGTGAAAAAAATCACCCATGTACACAGACCCATTGAAATGAATGGGTCAGGATTCAGTGCGGGTGCTATGTGTTCACGTCACGCATTGCACCCACGCGGAAAACTCGCTCGTGTGCCTCAATCCCATGTCCTTGTTTATATTAGATTTTTTATTTACATTTTAAAGGGGTATCCAGGATTTGCATATTGATGGTCTATCCTCAGGATCGGTCATCAGTATGAGTTCAGTGGCGGTCTGACTTCCAGGACCCCCACGATCGGCTGTATGAAGAGACTGCGGCGGTATGTGAGCACTTAGGCCTCTTCCCAGGCCATGTGACATCACGTATATAGGTCATGTGGCCTAGGCCCAGTTCAGTCTCATTCAAGTGACTGGGGCTGAGCGGTGATACCAAGTACAGCCACTATCATATGACTGCCGCTGTGTTTGGCAAATTGAGAGGAGGCTGTAGCACCACGGCTTTCTTAAACTGATGATCAGTGGGGGTGTCAGGACTCAGACGCCCACCAACTTCATAATGACCTATCCTTAGGATGGGCCATCAATATGAAAATCCCAGAAAACCCCTTTAAGACTTTAGAAATCATTTGTAGGTATTCAAAAACCTATTTTAAGAGTCTTACCCATTTCCTCCGCCATCTGCTCTTTTACGTTTTTCATCCCTGGGGCGAATTTAATCCTCTTCTCATGATCGTCAAGCTCATCGTCACTTTCCGATTGGCTGGAAGCTGACCGTTCGTGAGAGGCATCGAGTGATATGTAATCTCCCTGAGCGCGGGCCAATTTCCTCCGTGTGCGAGCCGCTCGGATCTGCTTAGCATCCGGGATGTCATCTGTGCTGAACAAAAAAAATCAGTAAGAACTGGTCACAAATTTACATCTCCATCTGTTTTATCTGAAAATATGGCCGTATGGCTAATGAAATCATCAGCGTCTGTGACTGGCACTGGCAGATTAGCTAGAAATTACAGGCACCTTTTAGTTTCATGCGAATAATGGTTTAAAGGGGTTGTCTAGTGGCCCCTGCCAGTCTTTGTTTCCATGCTGTGAGGAATGACTTGCCACACGGGCACATGTCCACTGCAGATGAGCGGTCACAAGCTGCCCCGAGGCCACCGCCTGCAGCAAGTCAAGGGACCACACAGCACAGCTGTTGGAGCAGCATAGGGTTAACACATTCTTGCACTGTGACATACTTTTTATGTTGTGGCAGCTCTGCACTTGTAGGGTTGTCACGATACCAAAATTTTGATTCGGTTTCGATACCATAAAAAAGTATTGCGATACTTGACACCACGCGAAAAAATTTAAAAAAAGCTGCGCGCATTCTGCATTTTATAAAACGTCCAGCCCAAAATAGAAAAGTCCTGTCCTGTTTTTTTTGGGGGGGGTGCACAAGTTGACTAAAAAAATGGCGAATCGTGCAGTTTATATTTATTTTTTCTGTTACGGCGTTCACCGCATTGGAAATATTTTCTAATATTTTAATACGTTGGAATTTTTGGACGTGGCGTTACCTAATATGTTTCTTTATTTATTGTTTATATATTTTATATGTAAAATTGGGAAGGGGGAATTTAAACTTAAAGGGGTATTCCCATCTCACAAATGTAGTTTGTATAGTTAGATAACGCCATACCAATATTATCACTAATAGAATGTATTTATATAAAATGTACCGTTTAGAAGATTTCCCTATTTGTATTTCCATTGTCCCACACACATCAGTCAGGCCGTTGCCCCTAGTTACCATGTAGTAGTGGTGGTCGGCTTGTTCCTGTTCAAACCCGCTCTGAGGTAACTGCTGTATTGTGAATGCACATTGCATGAGCATGCGGAGACACATCTTAGGGTTGTACCATTTTTGTCTGTGCTTCCAAAACGCAGAGAAATGGATCCTTTTCCCAGATCAATTCATCTCTATGGAGCAGGATCCGTTTATAAAGTCTGCGTTTGGACAGATCCTGACCATTGTGTTTTGGACTGGTAGCGTTTAAAACGCAGATGTGAAAGTGTCCTAAGATGTGTCTCCGCATGTACATGTAATGTGCGTTCACAATACAGCAGTTACCTCAGAGCGGGATAGAACAAGAACAAGCCGGCCTCCACTACTACAAGGCCACGGTGGCCGTAACTAGGGGCAACGGCCTGACTGATGTGTGTGGGACAATGGATATACAAATAGGGAAATCTTCTAAACGGTACATTTTCTATAAATACATTCTATTAGTAATAATATTGGTATGGCTATATCTAACTATACAAACTACATTCGCGAGATGGGAATACCCCTTTAATATTATTTTATTTTTACACTTTTTATTTACTATTAGCACCCTTAGGGGCTAGAACCCTTGTCCTATGCACCCTAATAGAGCTCTATTAGGGTAAATAGGACTTTATACTCTCCCTGCTGCCCTGGGCTTTGTGCACAGAGCAGCAGGGAGCCTTACCATGGCAGCCAGGACTTCAGTAGCGTCCTGGTTGCCATGGTAACCGATCAGAGCCCCGCGATTACACTGCTGGGGCCTCCGATCGGAATCTCCACTGCCACCAATGAAGAGGGGAAGGTAGGGGGCCCCTGTGGCCACTGCCACCAATGATTTAATACTGGGGAGTTGGGGGGGAGGGGCTGTCAGGGCGCACTGCGCCACCAATTAACATTACTATCATTTAATAAGAGTACAGGAGCGGGTGCTGGCGGCAGAATCACATAGCCGGCACCCGACCTGTATGACAGGAAGCTGTAGTCACCGGTAGTTAACCCCTCGGGTACTGCACCTGAGGGGTTAACTGACAGCCCTGACAGCCCCTCCCCCGTGCCTGTACTTGTATTAAATGATAATGTGAAACTATAGTAATGTTCATTGGTGGCAGTGGCCATAGGCCCTCCCCTTCTCCACCCCCTCCTATCATTGGTGGCAGCAGCACGGGGGAGGGAGAGCTTCCTTCTCCCATGCTGCTGAGGAAACATGGAGCATGCTGATAGCAACGCGCTCCATGTTCTCTGATACTAGGCTGAGCAGTAGCACAGCCTAGTATTGGTAACAGGCAGATCCCGGTATCGTATCGATACCGGAACAAAAGTGACTTTTGTGAGGCCGAAGCGTGACACTTGCTCATCTGAAAGAGGCCTAAGGTTGGCCATACCCATTCAATAGCTGCCGGTCGAATGATCGTTCAGTCTCCAGCCGTCTCTCCTGACTTCCCAATACATGTAGTGTATGTGTTGTCAATAATGAAAGAAGACACTATTGGGGGCGGCGGCGGCCTATCTCCTGGGAGAACGAAAGGATTGGTAGAAATAACTCAGCTCACCTAATCCGTCTCTCTCCCGACATTTGTTGGGGGAGAGTCCGGAGCTCTCCATACATATTAGATTGTCAGCCTTAAATGGATTTTCCAAGACTTTAATACTCACGACCTATCCTCTGGTATCTGATGAGTGGGGGCGACCTCCACTGATCAGCTGTTTGCAAAGGTTCTGCGAGTGCTCCTGAGAGCGCCACAGCCTTCTCTCAGCTCACCAAGAACAGCGCCATACATTGTATAGTGGTTGTGCTTGGTATTGCATCTCACCTCCATTCACTTCAATGGGACTGAGTTGCACCTAAACCATTTGACCAATGAACATGATGTCACATGACTACTGCGAGCACCGGTGCCTTCTCAAACAGCTGATCGGTGGGGGTCCCAGATGTCGGACCCCCACCGATCACATACTGATGACCTTCTCCATAGCAATTAAAAAGAGAGGTGGTTGTGGTTACACTCTGCCTTCTTCACGTAAAGGGGTTGCCCAGGTTCGGCATATTGATGACCCATCTTCAGGAAAGACGGCGGAGGGGTCAACACCTGACACCCCAACTTATCAGCTGTTCTCAGCAGCCGCCATAAAACACTGGAAGAAGCCAGAACCACAGCTCCATCCACCGTGTAGTGGCCATGCAAGGGTACTGCAGCTCAGATCCCATTCATCTAATAGGTCAGGGATGCCCAACCTGCAGCCCTCCAGCTGTTATAAAACTACAACTTCCTGTATGCTTGGACAGCCTACAGCTATTAGGGCATGCTGGGAGTTGTAGTTTTACAACAGCTGGAGGGCCACAGGTTGAGCATCCCTGTGATAAGTCATCAGTATCTAGAACTTGGGCAACCCCTTTAAACCTATAAAAATGATGAAAATGGTCAACCCAATTGCAGTCACTAAACCCCAGTGCATCCTATAGGCGAGTGCCCCAACATCTTACAGCGCTCTGAATGCTGCCATACGATATAGCGGTTTATGACTCCCTCTTCAGTCACGTAAAGTAAAGGAGGTGTATATATCTACATAGTGGCCCCTTTAAGGAGGGTATATGCATCTCCCACTACAAGTGTGTGTATATGGGGGAAGAGGGCTCTGTACTGAAGAAACAGCACCACAGAAATACATTTGGAAAGGCTCCACTGACAATGTCCCGGCTGACCTGCCGATGGCGGACGATGTGAAGGAGAAGACGTTGGACTGCTGCTCACAGGACTGGAATACTCCTCCTTCTCTGGAACGTCCACCTTTCCGTGCTCGCTCTCTTCTGACTCTGAACTGACATCCGGTCCTAAATGGTAATAATTACATTTCACTTTACTAATCCTCAGCTTTTCAAGGGTGAAATCTACAGCACAAATCCTGAATATTCGATGTCTAATAAACATCCATACTGCAGTAACCGGAGAGTCCGATAGTCCTGCACTACACAATACGGGTGACCTTTCTTAAAGGGTTATTCTCATCTTAGACAATGGGGGCATATCACTAGGATATGCCCCCATTGTCTTATAGGTGCAGGTCCCACACCTATGTCGAGAACGGAGCCCCCAAAGTAAAGGAGGACGCATTGTGCATGCTCAGCCGCCCTCCATTCATTTCTATGGGAGCAGCGGGGAGCTGCACCTGGTGGTGGCCGGACCCTGGGAAACCTGGGGTCCTCCAGGCGCAGCGCTCCCCCCTCCGATCCCGATACAGGCGCGGGTCCCAGCAGTGGGACCCACACCTATAAGACAATGGGGGCATATCCTAGTGATATGCCCCCATTGTCTAAGATGGGATAACCCCTTCAACACTGGCGTTTTCCATGTCTGTCTCAAGTTCCTCTGCTCTGAGGAAGGAAGCGCCAAAGTTACGTAGAGGGGCAGACCTTTACGCAAGTTTGGCACTTCATCCAGCAGGACAGGTGACAGACTTGAAGGGGGTTTATCATGTAGAAAAAGTTAATACCAGGCACTTACTAATGTATTGTGATTCTCCATATTGCTTTCTTTGCTGTCTGGATTCATTTTTCCATCACATTATACACTGCTCGTTTCCATGGTTTGCACACTATAGCAAAAAGCATCACCTCTCTGGTGGCCGGGACCATGGGAGCACACATAGGCTGGTGCTTTTTCCTATAGTGTGCAAGCACGACCACCCTGATGGATTGCAGGGTGGTCGTAACCATGGAAACGAGCAGTGTATAATGTGATGGAAAAATGAATCCAGCCAGCAAAGGAAGCAATATGGATAATCACAATGCATTAGTAAGTGCCTTGTATTACCTTCCTATATATGATAAATGCCATTTGCTGAGGTGAGACGACCCCTTAAAGATTCTATTCCGCCATTTTTCTCTCCCCTCGGTTTCGGGGATCTATTATTTTCGGTCCATGTTCAGACTTTACTGACCTGTTTCCTGAGGTTTGCTTTCTTGCTCAGCATTTTCTGCCTTCTTCTGTACTTTGAATACGACGGCATTTATTGTCGGCTTCTTGATCTTAAAGGAACCATCTTCACCTGTAATTACAAAACAGGGAAAAAAAATGGAACAGTCACTAAATACATTGAAAGTCAATGGGTGATGGATCCGTTTTTTTAGCCTTCCGGAACAGAAGACATCCTGAACGTACCTCTTTCTATTCAGAATACACGAGGACTAAACGGAAACATAATTTTTCCGGTAGTGAGATCCTCTGCCAGATAATAATACAGGAAAACTAAAAACGCAAGTGTGAATCAGGCCTTACAGAGAGACCCCACAGGCACACATGTAACCTCGCACAATCACTGCACTAATTTTACATAATGGAAGATGAGTAAGAAAGGCGCTATGGTGAGGAGATAAGGACAGTTATACACAGCACACCCTGCCTTTCCAAGGATGTCTCTCACAGTGTCGTATCCCTTTAAGGTTGCCATAGATACGGCAGGAAGCGCCCACCTTCCTTTTCGACGATGAAGCTGAGAGCGCTGTGAGGACCTGCAGTCCTGGAGGACTGATCAGCACTGACCACATCCTCCTCTCCCTCTGACTGCCGCTCATCGCTGTCGGCAGCCGCTGCCTCCGTCCTCTTCTTGGTCCCACACGTCAGCCCCCGGCCGCCGGCTCTCTTCGGCCTCTCCACTTTTCCATGGTCTTCCTCCTCTTCCTCGCTTGAGGCCGCTCTCCGGACCCGCAGGTTTCGATTCGGTTTCCGAAACATCCCTGCAGTCGCCTAATTTTTACGTCACCGCAATGCGCTGACATCTGCCCGGCTCAACCAATCACGAGCCTCGAACTTTCTTCTTTTTTTTTTTTTAATACAAACTTTATGAATAGCCTGATAACAGTGCTTTAGGTGCACTGCTAGTATTGAGAAGAGGACTTAAAAAATAAAACATTATCAGTATGACATTGGGAACAATATTCCTTTAGTGTCTTTTGCAGTATATGCAGAATTTCTTTTTTTTTTTTCGAGCATTGAATTTTTATTGGTTTTCATTTCATTTTAAAATTACAATTTATAATTGATTATTATAACATATGAATTAAAAAAATATATATATAAATACATATTTCTATCAAACATTAACAATAAAAAAATCAGTTGTGTAAAAATTCCCTTAGTTTTGTGGTTATTTCTGTGTTTTATTTTGTTTTGCTTTCCGTTCAAATGCGATTAAAATGGGAAATAACGGAAAGCCAAACGGAACTCTTTAAAGACATTCCGTTTTAATCCGTCCTAATAGCATTGAATAGACAAAAAAACGGAAACCAGCATTCCGTCACGTCCTGTGGACTTTTTTCCATTCAAAATAACAGAAACCAGACACAATGCTGCTTTCCGTTTTTTTTTTTCTATTCAACTCTATTAGGAGTGGTTAAAATGGAATGTCTTTAAAGTGTTCCGTTTGCCTTTCCTTTATGGCAATTCTGTTATTCTGCCGTCGGGCCCATAGAAATGAATGGGAGCGGGGCCGGTCATGCATGGAACGCTCTCATTCACTTCTAAGGGGAGAGCGCTTGTTGGTGGCCGGACCGGAGTCCTCCACCCACCACTCTCCCAGCTCCGTTCTCGATATGTGCCGGCGGTGGGACCCGCACCTATAAGACAATAGGGGCATGTCCTAGCGATATGCCCCCATTGTCCAAGATGGGAATACCCCTTTAACTAATTCAATCAATTGATATAAATGAATATATAGCTTAATTGAATATTAACGACAAAATTAATGTTGTTATTCAAGTTGTATATATTGTATTCATGGGAATGGGGTCATTGGACATAGTAAAATAGTATAAATAGTAAAATAAATAGATAACTGACTGCTATTACAGATCTCATGCATGTTTTATTTAAAGGGGTTCTCCGAGAATGAGAACCATGAGCACTCGGAGTCCACCATCAGGGGCGTAGCTATAGGGGGTGCAGAGGTACCAGCCGCTACCGGGCCCAGGAGCCAGAGGGGGCCCCAAAGACCCTTGAGCTGCATAAAAAGACACCAGTATTATACAAAATGCATGCTGATCAAGGCACATCTATGGTTGGAAGGAAGGCTTTAGGTCAAGAATTTGGCATGGGGGGTTGCCAGTTCAATTTTTGCCTCAGGCAGCATGAAGGCCATTTGCCTCCCTGCCCCTGGCCACAAAGTACTGAGGGAAGGGGGGCCCAAGTTCACTACTACAGTACCTAGCCTCGTGCGTGTGTATGACGCATTCGTGAGTCAATAGTACGCTAAGGATTCGTACGCACTTTTTACGCTAATGCTTACGCATACAGTTCAGTAGCGTACTTTTAATAATGCTTAAACTGTATGTTCGTAATTTGTGCAGTAATGTACACATGGATTCAGAGATACATGCACTACATAGTGTTGTGTCCACATCAGCCACGTGGAGACAACACGCTGCACTGTTTCCGGCGGGGCATGTAGGTGGTCCATCTGGACCTTACTGTTGGGGAAACGTAAGGGATCCAGTTGGGCCCTGTCTTTTTGATTCGCTGAGTCATCATGGGGTGTTTATACACCTTTGTGCCTGACACTTTGTAGTACATGTATCTCTGAATCCATGTGTCCGTTGTGGATATTGGTGTATTGATTATAAAAACCACTGAATACACCTATATTATTATATTATATTATATTATATTATATATACATATATAGCATCTGATGCTATAATGTACATCATGGGGGTCATTTATCTAACTGGTGTAAAGTAGGACTGGCTCAGTTGTTCATAGCAACCAATCAGATTCTTTTTTTCATTTTTCAAAGTAGCAGGGATGAGATCAAAACATAGCATGTGGATGTACGATCCAGTTCTTTTATCATTTTGCAACTAAGCCTTTTCTACTTTACACCAGTTTGATAAATAACCATCAATATCCTTATGATTTTAATAAAGGTTTACTAAAAGCGGCATTCCCCTTTAAACATCACTGTTCTATATATAGTTCTTCATTCAGACTAGATCTCTGATGACATCAGCAGCAGTCAGAAGCCCCGCCCCCTTAGAATACTGAAGCTGTGTGACATCACAATGCTGTGGCCAGGCTTCTATGTGTTTCGGTGCACTGGATTCTTTTGAGGGTTAGTAGTTGGAGACAATGGATTTGAGACGAATTGCTCTTGGATTTCTTTTATTTTTTATATTTTCTGTTCATGGAAAGCCCACAATAACACCTGCAGGTAATGGATATTATCACTGGGGGTTCATCTTACTGAATGGGGCTGAATATTGTATTTATCCTTACATGATTATGATTTCATTGATTTCATGTCTTTATTTTCCTTCATTCTTTCATGGACAGTGACTTTCCCAGGACCGGTTAGAACAACTCCCGGTCCGGACAGCGCGGGTGCAAATACCAGTGAGTAGACATTTCCTTCCTCTCCTAATTCTACTCTCATCATCCTCTAGTAAGCCCTAACTGTAGTGGAGGAGAACAGCCACTAAGCTGCTCCTCTGGGGGAAGGGTCCTATAAAGTGATGCTGGAACATATAATGATGTGCCCCTTATCCAGACGTTACCAGCCCACAGTGCAGCAATTACCCCCTCCATGCCCAGCCAAGCTGCCAGTGCCTACCTGCTGATGTCCTCATGAAGGGCACTGCTGGCATCAGGAGGATCTAGAGATGTTGGACAATGTCTTGTAGAATATGTTCTCTATGATAAGAATTGATAACGAGCATCTTGTGTCTTTCTTACCAGCCATGTACCGCGTTGTCCTCCCGATATTCATATTTTTATTAGTTGCCGCCGGGATTATCTTCTGTTGCTGGTGAGTTTCCAGTTTTCTTCTACTCTACACATCACATTATTCTCTACACACTGTACTGTCTGACCTACAGGGGGCGCAGTAACTACAGCAGCCAGGTTATAACACAGGGGCTGTATCGGGCAGGGATATAATCTGGTAACCGCTGTCCCCCCTTTCCCGCTGCTATATTATGATGTAATATAGACTACGGCACCATATCCTTCCTGCCTGTTATATACGGCACCTTTATATCTCAACCCCTGTGGTGGGGGAGGGGGTCATGGGTATATTCTGATGGGGAACTGGAGATTGTCATCTGTAGCGGCTCATGTCAGGACATTTCTCTGTCTCACAGGTACAGGGCCTGGCGAAGGCGTGAAAGAAAACAGGCAAAAGATCTGGAGATGGTTCGAGTGGAGAAGCCAGGTAATAATTTCTATATAATAACACATATAAGCGGGGTACAGGCAGAGCTTAGGGTTACCTCTCATATCGGCTCATCACACACATTGGGGGTCCTTCTATTACCCCAGAATTCAGCAGAATTCAGAGATTAGACAGCTTGTTTCTGCTGATGAGCTGCATCACTATATTACTGCATTGCTCATAATATTAAAAGGATAGATTCTGTTATATCTTCTACCTGCTGATGGTTTCCTTTTCATTTTGTAGTTGTTAAAACACCTGCTGTGCCAATTAAAAAAATATACCATCAGAACACCAACTTATAACATCGAGGGAGTTCCCATCATAAAACAACTAAAGGCTGCAAAAAGAGAGGAGAAAAAAAAGAGGAAAGTAACATCTAAAGCAAAGGAGAAGATAAAACCGATAACATCTAACATAGAGGAAGAAAACATCACGAAAAGACCATCCCGCCTGAAGCGTTTCCGCCAATGGATGAAAAAATAGTACCCATAAAAAGAACAAGGGGAAAAAGACCGAGCACACGAAACATCTATGTATGATCACCTGCTGCACCTGCCGGTCCGAGGACTAAATGGAGTTCATTTATCATCATGCCCATTTAGTCCAACAGCCCTGAAATAACATCTACAGTGGCCATATCTGTCTGTCTGTCTGTCCCTCTGTTTGTCTGTCTGTCTATGTGTATGTCTGTCTTCCCCCTGTCTGTCTATCTGTCGTAGAATACATAGGTAGATGGAATACCCCTGGAGGGGGTGTACATCTCATCCACATTATCTAATGTAGGTGAGATGAAAAATCCAGGAAAGTTGGATTTCCTCAGTAAATTTTCTTTGCTGAGGTTTTTAGTTACTTTCTTTTCCGGGCCTGAATTTTATTGGAATGGCGGGTAGGTTGGCAGTGGGACCTGCCATTCCCTCCCCCTCCAGTATGCCCCTCCCCTCCCCCACACACACAATTACCCCAGGCTATGCTGCTGAGTCACTGGGATATAAAACTGTTGAGTCTGGGAAGGCACAGTAGACGCAGTGGAACGTCTGATCTCTGGTCTCTATGTGATGTCTCTGTTTTGTTGCTGGACCAAATAAAGCCAAGTTGTATTTTTAACCTCTGAAGCCTCTGAATTTTATCATTGCTAACCCCCATCCCATATATACCGATCCCAACAATATCTACACCATTGGTTGGAACGATCCACCTGGAATCAGAGACTGGATCTGTTACTTAGTTCATACAAGCGGTACAGCAGGATCTACTGACATGAATAAGAGATCTGCTACTAGCATTGTTCCAGCCAGAATAGAAGCTGTACAGAGGAGCACTGCCCCAGACCTTAAAGGGTTTTCCAGAGTGTATTATAAGTATGTTGTAGAGTGGGCATTTCTGGGATGTATTGTGGAAGATGCTGGGGGAATGGGACTTGAATTATTAATGGAGAGTGAGATATTTGGAGATATGGTGACTCTGTGGCTGGTATCTGTGATTTACAGGATGTTTTTGATCCTGTTGCAGGCTGTGAATAGATGATATATCTGCAGGGTGTATGAGCCTATCACAGCTGATTCCACGTCACAGTAGCATGTAGAGCAGTGGTTTCCAAACAGAGCCACGTGTGACTTGCCAATCATGGCTGAACGATTAGCTGTAGAAGCCTTGAATTATGACCATAAGCACCGGCTACAATATTTGCAGACATATCCTAACCCCCAATAACATATTCTGTCCCAGTTCCTTAAAGGGGCTGTTCACCTTTGGAGGCCTTTCTGTCATACACCTCCACCTCCACATCACGTGGACCTGCAGAGGGAAGTGTACTTACCTGCTCCCCACTGGGTTTTGGCTCCTTTGGTCCCATCACTGCCTTGTTGCAGTCTCCATGTGTCAACACCCAATTTGATTCAGGTCACGTGTTTATGCGGGTCACGTGACATGTCACCCATGAGTGACGTGACATCAGGGAGGAATCTAGCTCTTCTGTTGCCTGAGGCCAAAATTTTAATGGCTCCCCCCTCCCATTAAACATTTGTATGAAAGCAAAGTAGCAACCGAATTTCGAGACTGTCCTGCCAGTGGTAACTCTCTGAGTACAGATAAAGTAGTAGATGTCACCTGCAGTCCTATGTGACACCATAGATAACACAGTTGTCAGGGTTGGGATAAACAGACAACAGAGGAACGTGTGCCCTGAGCTTACCCAACCCTCTGTCCCTGCCTATTGCCTCACCCACGCTAAACCGTGGGGCGACAACCACGAAGACTGCGAAATACACTAGTACACGTGCAGGGGAAGGGAAAACAAACAGAGACAAACAAAACACAGAAGAATCGTCAGCTAGCCGTGTCAGAAACCAGAGATAACGTCAGCACAAAATCAGAAGACGGTAGAGTAGTCAGGTACGAGCCAAGGGTCAAATAAGCAGTAGAATACACACGATAACAACGCACAAGCAGGAATAGCAAAGATATGCAAAAACCAGCAAGGAGCAGAGAGGAAGGTAGGTATATATGCAGGAAGATATCCCACCCCCAGGTTCTGAATGGACCAGATTCAGAGAAGCCACTCAGCCCAGCACCTGAGTATTAACCCTGAGTAGACAAACCAAACATGAAGCTGGGCGTTGGCTCCAAAACAACTCACAGTGTGAACATGGTTAAAGGCAAGGCGTAGGCACTAAACAGAAACACACAAAAACTCAGAATACCAAGCAAAACATAGAACCCTATGTTCTCCGATGACCAGACCTGACAGTACCCCCCCCCCCTCCACGAGGGGCCTCCGGACCCTTAGACCCTAAGGATGGTTTAGACGGATAGTCCCGATGAAAAGATTTAACCAATCGTGGAGCATGAACATCCCTAGCAGGGACCCAGGATCTATCCTCAGGACCGAAACCCTTCCAATGAATGAGGTATTGAAGAGAGTTCCTGACCAGTCTGGAATCCACAATCCTCTCTACCTCATACTCGAGATCACCCTCCACCACAGTTGGCGAGGGAGGGTCAGGGAGGGGTACCACAGGATCCACATAGCGTTTCAACAGACTCTTGTGAAACGTATTGTGAACCCGCCAGTCAGAGGGCAACGCCACCTTGAACGATACAGGATTAATAACCTGAGTTACGGTAAACGGACCAATGAACCTAGGAGCCAATTTCAGAGACGGAACTTTCAACTTAAGGTTCTTAGTAGACAATAGGACCTTGTCACCCACAACAAAAGTTTCTGAGACAGTACGCCTACTTCTGGATGAATGGACCATTAAACTTTGTGCTCTTTTCAAGTTCTGCTGAACTTGCGACCACACTGTGCACAGTTGGTTAGTTATGGACTCAGCACGAGGGGTATCCGAAACTGACGATGACGAGAAGGAAAACCTGGGATGGAATCCATAATTACAGAAGAAAGGAGATGTGAGTGTGGATGAACTAGTGTGATTGTTGATGGCAAACTCTGCTAACGGAAGATATGAGACCCACAGATGTTGACAGTCAGAAACAAAAAGACGAAGGTACTGTATGAGCTCTTGATTCATCCTCTCCGTCTGCCCATTAGTTTCGGGATGGAAGGCAGAGGAAAAGGACAATTTTACCTCAAGCTTAGAACAGAAAGCTCGCCAAAACTTCGCCACAAATTGTACCCCCTGTCAGACACAACCTCATCAGGAATACCGTGGAGACGCACAATATGTTGAATAAATAGATCTGCCAATTCCTCTGCTGAAGGCAGCTTCTTTAGCGGAACAAAACGGCCCATCTTAGAGAAACGATCCACCACCACCCATATAACAGAGAACCCTTGAGAGAGTGGCAGATCGGTAACAAAATCCATAGACACGTTAGACCAAGGCCTGTCTGGCACTAGGAGCGGGAGAAGAGGTCCCTCAGGACGTCTCCTGGGGACCTTTACTCGCGCACAGACCTGACAAGCTAGAACAAATGCATGAACGTCAGTATTCATATGTGGCCACCAGTAGTTTCTTTTCAATAGATCTAGTGTTCCCCGAACACCTGGATGACCGGCTAGTACGGAACAGTGTGTCTCCTCTAACACTCTCAATCGAAGGGACAAGGGAACAAACATTTGCCTTCCGGAAGGTCTCTTGGGGCAGAATTTTGTTTGGAGCGAATTTGATCTGAGAGGTGAGAGGAGATGGCTGCCAAAACAATACCAGCAGGTAAGATGTTACCGTGTTCCGACTCAGGACCCTCAGGGATACCAAAACTCCGAGACAAGGCGTCAGCCCTGACATTCTTGGTACCAGGTCGGAAAGTGACCACAAAATTAAAACGAGAGAAAAACAACGACCATCTAGCCTGACGGGCATTGAGACGTTTTGCATTATCCAAGTACACAAGATTTTTGTGATCAGTGATCACTGTCACTGGGTGAAGAGCTCCTTCCAGGAAATGGCGCCACACTTCGAACGCCCATTTGATGGCAAGGAGCTCGCGATTCCCAATATCATAATTCTTTTCACAAGACGAGAATTTCTTGGAAAAGAATGCACATGGTCTGAGGTTAGTGAGAGCAGCCGACCCTTGAGATAAAACTGCCCCTACACCGACCTCAGAAGCATCTACCTCAACAATGAATGGCTGAGAGAGATCAGGTTGAATTAATACAGGCGCAGAGGGAGAACGCTTTCTTGAGTTCCTCAAACGCAGAGTACGCAGCAGGAGACCAGTTACTGGGATCAACCCCCCTTGCGGGTAAGATCCGTGAGTGGCTTGGCAATTACGGAAAAGTTCTTGATAAAATTCCTGTAATAATTGGCGAAACCAAGAAAACGTTGAAGGGATTTTAAATCTGTGGGCCGAACCCAATCCGTGATTGCCTGAACCTTACACGGATCCATCTGAACCTCGGAAGGAGTGACCACATAACCCAAGAATGAAACTTTTTGTACACAAAAAATGCATTTTTCTAGTTTAGCAAACAGAGAATGATTACGCAGACGGGATAACACCAGACGAAGATGTTTACGGTGTGAATCCAGATCAGAAGAAAATATCAGAATATCATCCAGATAGACCACCATAAAAACCCCAATACAGTCATGAAAGATATGATTCATAAAACCTTGGAATACAGCTGGGGCATTGCTTAAACCAAAAGGCATAACCAGATACTCAAAATGTCCCAGAGGCGTATTAAAAGCTGTCTTCCACTCATCCCCTTCCCGGATCCGAATCAGGTTATAAGCTCCCCGTAGATCTAATTTGGAGAACCAGTTGGCCCCCGGAACCTGATTCAGGAGGTCCGGGATGAGAGGAAGCGGTCCAGAGTTTTTAATAGTGATTTTATTAAGTTCATGGTAATCAATACATGGTCTCAAACCCCCATCTTTTTTCTCAACAAAAAAGAAACCAGCCCCCGTAGGAGATTCGGAAGGCCAAATGTGTCCTATAGCCAAACTCTCATCCGATGTATTGTTTTAGAGACTCTCTTTCTGGCACAGACAGATTATAAATCCGACCCTTAGGTAACTTGGCATCAGGCAATAGATCAATCTTACAATCAAAGTCTCTGTGTGGAGGCAAGACTTGAGACAGAGGTTTCGAAAAAACGTCTGCAAAAATCTGAAATAAACTCCGGGATCTCAGAATCACAGACATTG
>ONZH01029038.1:0-96911 GCA_900303285.1 Rhinella marina
TCCCCAGCGAGTGAAGTGAACTAAGGTGAGCCAGCCCAGGAGAATCAATGCAAAGTAAGCTCAGCTCATGCTTGATAGAGGTAATATCGCAGTGCAGCACTGCGCAGCTGCCAGCCAGTCTCCACCAGTCCCGAGGTTCGGGGCAGCGGCAGTTTGATTCGGGGCCCTGGCCCCGGATAAAATGCCCTAGCGACGCCCCTGCATGTCACAGAATAAGTCGCTCCAGTACATTAAAGTTTAGTTTTTTTTTGTGGGACAACCACTGTAACGCGATCATACAAACTGAGTACATAACTCTTTCCACCCCTACAGACATCCCCACTGACTTCAAATTGGAGGCTGGATTACAGCGCCTTGGCTCCACGCTGTCTTCCGGCTCATTCGTGGCCAGCAGCTGGAAATTGGTTTTGAAATAGGGTTTTGGAGACTTCGGGTTTGCACAGCCCATGACATGACACAAGACATTTGGCTGTAAAATTATGGCTAAGCTGACAGCAACAGTGGGAAGACACTCAGACTATTCTGCCCTGCAAGGCCTGATCTAATCACCACCAGCATCAGCAAGAGGAGTATGAAATTCGGATGTAATCCAGCCTTTATTCATTTTTATAAAGGTATGTTTTTGAACACTGCCCAGTGACAGATTTGTCCTTTTGGGTGTCATCCCATCCCCCCCCAGCGGCACTAAAAACCCTCTCTGACATGACACTTGAAGCTGGGCAGGAAAGAAGCCCTAGTGCATAGTGGGACAGTTCCGGCCACTGTTGGCCTCATGGAGGCTGTCCTCTATAACTGCCAGATTATAAGGTGGGCTTTGGTGGCTTCTTTTTTTAGAAATTGCAGAAGGGACACCACTAGGCGGGAACACTGAAGCCCGAGAGGTGGCAGAAAATGACGGGGTTTGCTTGAGTGGAATGGTGGAGCAGGACGAATCTGACCCCTGGCTACATATGGATACTGTATCAGCAGATGACAGCAGATCATCCGGCTGAGACTGAGATGAGATTGCCATCCACTCCACTACCTCATCTACTTTCTCCTCCACTACAATTTTGCGCCTCGGTGGGTTAGCCTGGTGGAACAATGGCCAAGTATTGCGAATACTACTAGTAGATGCTACAGGTCTTTTGGCACTGCTGCCCTGTGCCACCTTCTTCTTTTTTTTAAGCTCAAAGTCTGGGTGGAACTGGACCCCTTTTGCTTATTCATTCCAGACATTTTTCAATTCACTCTGTGGCCCTGCAGCTGGTCTTTGTCCCTGTATCTCACTGTCTCTCCCTATCTCTCCCTGTCTTTCTCTCCCTGCTTGATTAAATACTAGCCCTGAACTGGCCCTGCAATTGCCCTGCAGTATCCCTGATATGTGTAATATGGATTCCCAGAGCTATTATATCAAATTTTGGGGGATTCCACTGTGGGGGGTCCTCAGGGTATCTTCAAATGCAACACAGCGCCTGAAAATTATTCCTGTGAAATCTGCCCTCCAAAATCCATATTGTGCTCCATCTATTCTAAGCTCTGCTGGTCACCCATACAGTAGTCGATAACCACATATGGGGTGTTACTGTAAACTTCAGAATCAGGATAATAGATATTCAGTTTACTTTGGCTGTTAACTTATTCTGTGTTATAGGAAAAAAATTATCGAAATAGAAAAGCTGAAAAAAAATGTGAAATTTTGACATTTCTTCTCCATTTTCTTTTAATTCTTGTGGAGCACCTAAGGGGTTAACAAAGTTTGTAAAATCAGTTTTGAATAACTTGAGGGGTGTAGTTTATAAAATGGAGTAATTTTTGGGTGGTATCTAGTATGTAAGGCCCACAAAGTGACTTCATAACTGAACTGGTCCTTAAAAAAGTGGGTTTTAGAAATATTCTTAAAAAATGTAAAAATTGCTTCTAAAATTCTAAGTCTTCTAATGTCCTAAAAAAGTAAAATGACATTTTCAAGATAATGCCAACATAACGTAGACATATGGGAAATGTAAAGTAATAACTCTTTTGTCAGCTATCACTATCTGCCTTAAAAGCAGAGAAATTCAAATTTGGAAATTTACAAATTTTTCCAAATTTTCTGTAAATTTGGGATTTTTTTTTTTTTTATAAATAAAGGTGAAACATATTGACTCAAATTTACCACTAACATGAAGCACAGTGTGTCACAAGAAAATAATCTCACAATGGCTTGGATAAGTAAAAGCATTCCAAAGTTATTACCACATAAAGTGACACATGTCAGATTAGCAAAAATCAGCCTGATCATGAAGGTGCAAAATGGCCCGGTCATTAAGGGGTTAAATACATACAGTACAGACCAAAAGTTTGGACACACCTTCTCATTCAAAGAGTTTTCTGTATTTTCATGACTATGAAAATTGTAGATTCACACTGAAGGCATCAAAACTATGAATTAACACATGTGGAATTATATACTTAACAAAAAAAGTGTGAAACAACTGAAAATGTCTTATATTCTAGCCACCTTTTGCTTTGATTACTGCTTTGCACACTCTTGGCATTCTCTTGATGAGCTTCAAGAGGTAGTCACCTGAAATGGTATTCCAACAGTCTTGAAGGAGTTCCCAGAGATGCTTAGCACTTGTTGGCCCTTTTGCCTTCACTCTGCGGTCCAGCTCACCCCAAACCATCTCGATTGGGTTCAGGTCTGGTGACTGTGGAGGCCAGGTCATCTGGCGTAGCACCCCATCACTCTCCTTCTTGGTCAAATAGCCCTTACACAGCTTGGAGGTGTGTTTGGGGTCATTGTCCTGTTGATAAATAAATGATGGTCCAACTAAACGCAAACCGGATGGAATAGCATGCCGCTGCAAGATGCTGTGGTAGCCATGCTGGTTCAGTATGCCTTCAATTTTGAATCAATCCCTAACAGTGTCAACGGCAAAGCACCCACACACCATCACACCTCCTCCTCCATGCTTCACGGTGGGAACCAGGCATGTAGAATCCATCCGTTCACCTTTTCAACGTCGCACAAAGACACGGTGGTTGGAACCAAAGTTCTCAAATTTGGACTCATCAGACCAAAGCACAGATTTCCACTGGTCTAATGGCCATTCCTTGTGTTCTTTAGCCCAAACAAGTCTCTTCTGCTTGTTGCCTGTCCTTAGCAGTGGTTTCCTAGCAGCTATTTTACCATGAAGGCCTGCTGCACACAGTCTCCTCTTAACAGTTGTTGTAGAGATGTGTCTGCTGCTAGAACTCTGTGTGGCATTAACCTGGTCTCTAATCTGAGCTGCTGTTAACCTGCCATTTCTGAGGCTGGTGACTCGGTTGAACTTATCCTCCGCAGCAGAGGTGACTCTTGGTCTTCCTTTCCTGGGGCGGTCCTCATGTCAGCCAGTTTCTTTGTAGCGCTTGATGGTTTTTGCGACAGCACTTGGGGACACTTTCAAAGTTTTCCCAATTTTTCGGACTGACTGACCTTCATTTCTTAACCACTTCAACTCTGGGCCATTTCCCCCCTTCCTGACCAGGCCTAATTTTGCAAATCTGACATGTGTCACTTCATGTGGTAATAACTTTGGAACGCTTTTACTTATCCAAGCGATTCTGAGAATGTTTTCTCGTGACACATTGTACTTCAAGATAATGGTAAATTTGAGTCGATAAGTTTTAATTTTATTTATAAAAAAATCCAAAAGTTAACGAAAATTTGAAAAAATTCACTGTTTTCAAAATTTCAATCTCTCTGCTTTTAAGACAGATAGTGATACCCCATAAAATCCTTTTTAATTGACATTCCTACATTCCTCATATGTCTACTTTATGTTGGCATCATTTTGGTAGTGTCATTTTATTTTTTTAGGACAGTAGAAGGTTTAGAATTTTAGACGCAATTTTTGCAAATTTGCAAGATCAACTTTTTTAAGGACCAGTTCAGGTCTGAAGTCAGTTTGTGGGCTTACATAATAGAAACCATCCATAAATGACCCCATTTTAGAAAATACACCCCTCAGACTATTCAAATCTGGTTTTAGAAATGTTGTTAACCCTTTAAGTATTCCACAGGAATTAAAGCAAAATAGATGTGAAAGTTCAAAATTTCACTTTTTTGCAGATTTTCCATTTTAATCATTTTTTTCCTGTAACACATCAAGGGTTAACAACAAAACAAAACTCAATATTTATTACCCCGATTCTGCAGTTTGCAGAAACACCCCACATGTGGTTGTAAACTGTTATTTGGGGATACGCCAGGGCTCAGAAGGGGAGGAGCAGCATCTGCATTTTCTAATATGGAATTTTTTGTCATGGTTTGTAAGAGTGATAACTTTTTAATTTTTTTGTGGACTGAGCTGTGTGAGGTCTTATTTTTTGCGGGACAAGCTGTGCTTTTTATTGGCACCATTTTGAGGTACATCCGTCTTTCTGATCACTTTTTAATCTAATTTTTGGAAGGTTAATTAAAAAAAAAAAAGCAGTTTAGGGGCATTTTTCTATATTTTTTTTTACACCGTTCACTTGATGGGGTAGATCATGTGATATTTTTGTAGAGCCAGTTGCTACGGACGCAATGATACCAAATATGTCTATTATTTTTTTTTTTTTTATGTTTTACACAATAAGAGCATTTTTAGAAGAAAAATCATGTTTTTGTGTTGCAATTTTTTAAGAGCCATATTTTTTTTATTTTTCGGGCTATAATATTGTGTGGGGGCTAATTTTTTGCGGGATGAGGTGACGTTTTTATTGCTACCATTTTGGGATGCATACGACTTTTTGATTGTTTGATATTATGTTTTTTGGTAGGTGACAAAAAAAGCTGTTTTGGCATAATTTTTATTAGATTTTTTTACGCAGTTCAATTGATCGGGTGGATCATGTGATATTTTTATAGATCCGGTCGTTTCGGACGCGGTGATACCAAATATGTCTATCTTTTTTATTTATTTTTATTTGTAACTTTTTTAAATGAAATATTTGGGGGGAAATGATTTTTTTTATATATATGTGATTTTATTTTTTATATATATATAATACTCTATTTTTTTTTTTACACTTTGTGTCCCCCATAAGGTCATACAAGAAATCAGGGGGACAGTTAACTTCACTTTTTTTTTTTTTTTACACTTGATTTCTCCTGACATAGTAGCCCCAGTTACAGGAAAAATACATCCCCAGAGAGGCTGTACAGCATAATACTATGCTGTACAGCCTCAGTGCAGGGCTGATCGGGTCTATGAGAGACCCGGCAGCTCCTGCACTCTCCCGGCCCCGGCGATCACGTGACCGCCGGGCCGGAACAGGAAGTGCAATAGCGCTTCCTGATCTGTATACACAGCGCTCATTGAGCGCTGTGTATACAGCGATCTAGAAGGCAGGGACCCCTGGGAACGGTCCCTGCCTTCTCTTTGGGGTACCCTGCTGTCACTGACAGCAGGTACCCCACTGTGCAGCTGCACGATCAGCGTGCAGCTGCTATCTCTGAATGGACGTTCAGAAATGTCCATTCAGAGATAGATAACCACTTCCCGGACGTTTATAGTCAATGGGCGGACGGGAAGTGGTTAAAATAATGATGGCAACTCGTTTTTCTTTACTTAGCTGCTTTTTTCTTGCCATAATACAAATGCTAACAGTCTATTTAGTAGGACTATCAGCTGTGTATCCACCTGACTTCTGCCCAACACAACTCATGGTCCCAACCCCATTTATAAGGCAAGAAATCCCACTTATTAAACCTGACAGGGCACACCTGTGAAGTGAAAACCATTTCAGGTGACTACCTCTTGAAGCTGATCAAGAGAATGGCAAGAGTGTGCAAAGCAGTAATCAAAGCAAAAGGTGGCTACTTTGAAGAACCTAGAATATAAGACATATTTACAGTTGTTTCACACTTTTTTGTTAAGTATATAATTCCACATGTGTTAATTCATAGTTTTGATGCCTTCAGTGTGAATCTACAATTTTCATAGTCATGAAAATACAGAAAACTCTTTGAATGAGAAGGTGTGTCCAAACTTTTGGTCTGTACTGTACTTGAAAAACATTATATACTGCTCTACAAATCATACAGGAGAATACAGCTTCACATATTTACATCTTATATTCAGTGATGTCTCCTCTGATGTAGATGTTCTTTTTTCTCATTTTCTACTTTCAAGCCAGACCGCTATGATGATTTCTTTCAGCCATCTCTTGTCTGTGCAGAGTTTGACAAATAAACATATTAGCTTCCTACTTTTCCATCCTCCTCCCAACTTCTGAACATGCCATCTTGCTAACCCCAATACTGTGGCGCTGTGCCCCCCAAATACTATACTGCAGAAACAGATAAACTCCTGAAAATACTGGTACCACACAGATAGTGCCCCCTTCAATAATTATTGGCACACAGTGCCCTAAAAAATAACTGTGCCCAGCAAATAGTGTCCAACACTAAGAGTATAAATATGATGTCCCCAAAAATAGTTGTGCTAAGCTGATACTGTGCCAGGGTGCACTCCACAGTAATAGTGTTCCCCAAAATCTGACCAATGGAAATAATTATCAGTGCCCCCAAAATGCCCCTCTTGTGCCCATACTAGTAATTATGTTCCCCATAGGCCCCCAGTGGTAATAGTTCTCCTTATAATTAGTGACCGGTAGATGTTCGAGGGGTTCAACAGAACTTTGTTTCAAAGTTCGGTTCAGGTCCCGAACTTGACCCCCAACCCCACTGAAGTCAATGGACATCCATAAAAAGGGCTAGTGTTCCGTCAATGGAACTAAAATGTGGGTAAGAGCAGTACAATTGCATTGCAAACAAATGTGCCTATCGATATGACTTAAAATGACATAAAATACATAAAAAATAACAACCTTGAACCAGGAGGCGCAGGTCCAAGTAGAGTAGGAAATTGAGGAGGCTGTGGAAGTGGTGGTGCAGGTGGAAGAGGCGGAGGGAGAAGCCAACACTCTTTCTGTTTTTTTTTTTTTTTATTTAAATGTGTCTGTCAATTCTGTGTTTGACCTTTAGCAATTTTTTGGGGTGCGGCATATTTCACTACACTGCCAATATGATAAAATAATCTTGAGCAATCTGAACAATGGGGCCAGACATCACAGTCAACAATGCTTTTTTTTTTTCATCTTCCTTCTCCCCCCTCCTGTCTCTTATTTTGCCCCCCATTTGATGTTATGTACATGTCACGCATGCCTTTTTCACTCTCCCTCGTTGTCTTTTATGAGTGAGTGAATCATGGATGGGGAGAGGGGTAGGGAAGGTGTCCCAGACGGGCCAGGACAGATGGAGCGCTTTGGCAACAGGATGTAAGTGTGAGGAAAAGGCGTGCCCGAAAGTGGGCATGCACCAGGGGGGTGTTGGAATGCAGATTGGAAACCTAAAGAGAAACATTTTTGTGAGGGCAGAGCGGCGGATGGATGATCTCCCTGTTTTATGAGAGTGACACGCCTCCTGGAATGGGGCTGCGGCCTGAAGGCTGTCAGGTGGGAAGGGCATACCAGACTTACCCACTCTACTGCACATCGCCTTTGTGTGACAGTATTCGCTGGATTCTGAAGACGGCAAATAGGTCTGCGGGCAAGGCCATGTCTCGCTTCTTTCTCCTGCCCTCTGGAGAGGTCTAGGGTGGGAAAAGTGGGACGCTCTGTGGTATTACTGAGAAGTCGTCAGGTTTGTGAGGGAGCATCAACTAGAGGTCCTGAAGCCCGACTTGTGGAAACCCAAGACAATCCACAAGCTACTCAGAGCGAAGGGCTTGGTGTCAATTCCAAGGCTTCCTGATGACACTGCAGAGACAGTATAGACAAATGTGTCTTCAGACAGGTTAACCAACAGGCAAAGGACTTGTCATGGATAGCCATCCAGGGAGGATTTCCTATCCGGTTATTCATACACACCCACAACCTGTGCAAAACCCGCTACTGCCCCAGGTGCCCTTTCACGGAAGAAACATATTTTCACCTGTTTTGGGAGTGCCATTTTACACAGGCCTGTTGGATGCCCTGGAACATGAACTCAAAGACTCTGTGCCCAGGAACAGCATACAATACACCTCCAAGTTGCACGGACTATTTCGAGGGATTCAATTGTTGAGACTATCCAGGACGCCTGGGCACCATATGAACTGTTTTAAGGATGCTATTTGGCTTTTCAGGAACCGGCTGATCCTAAGGAGGGAGAGCATGTCTGTCCTGGACTGCTGCAGGCTTATCCACAACCAGCTTCTCTGTCTTTTGGCTAAGATCAAGTGTAGTATCCATTCTTATGAATTCCTGGTTGTTCAGAGAATGGATGTAGAACAGCGAACCACACGGCATCCCTAGGGTATACGGCTTGGGCCATTAGTGTCCTATGCTTGGTGACCAAGGACCGTGCCAGATCTAAGCCAGGGGCTGAGATGTTTGAAAGCCTGAGGTGCAGAAGTGCCCCAGGAGTGGTGACCCTGTGGTGCCTGAACTCACTGGGGTGGGAGCCCACTGAGTGATGGCACATTTGCACGCACTTTACTTTATCACATTTTGAGCACACTCACCTCTATTCTTTGCCCGGCCATTAGGCCTAGCATAAGGAGGAGGAATTTTTATAATTCTGGACAAATGTCTTGGCTGAGCTTCAGCACACATTCACTTTATTTATTTTTTTGTTCACTGTGTGTTCACTTTCCACATTTATTTGTCACAAGGATTTCTAAGGGGTTGCGGCGCCCTTATGGGTTACTCTAAGGGTGTGTGTGGCCATATGGTTCCTCACCCCCCTGCAAAACTCCTTGGGCTCTCCCTCTGGGGAGAGCCCAGACCTAGTAGTCAAGCTCCATGACGACACCTGGGGTTGCAGCCTAGGTGGAGACCAGAGCACAAGGTGCACGGGTGAAGAAAGCAAGCTCCTCTGGCTTTTAAAAAAAAAAAAATCTGTTCATCGTTTAATATCCTCATATACAGTATATATATAATGGATTTTTAGAACAGGGAGCGTGAAAAAGAGCTTGCTGTGTCCACTCCACGCATTGACCTACTCTACTGTGGATCGGCTTTGTGTGTGACTGTGAGTGACTCTGAGTACTGCAAATGGCTCTGCGGGCAAGGCCATGTCTTCTTTCTCCTGCCCCTCTGGAGCGGTCTAGGCTGGGACAAGTAGGACAGCTCTATCCCTTACAACTGGCATGCTCCATATTATTACAAAGATGTAATCAGGTTTGTTAGGGATCATCAACTGGAGGGCCTCAAGCCCAACTTGTGGAAATCATAGAAGATCCAGAAGATAAACAGAGGGAAGGACTTGGTGGAGTCAGTTCCAGTGCCACAATGATACCGCAGAGACTGTATGTGTCTTCAAACAGGTTAACCAATGGGCACAAGGAATGAGGGGCCCTTCTCTTAAGGAGAGGGCCTGCGATAGACCGCAACCTTTTTGGCTTATCGGTTCTCAGTCTTGTAGCTAAGATCACCTGTAGTGTATGTTCATCTCAGTTTAATATCTCATACGTCCCCTATCTGGCAAGCATATATTAAAAGAATTTCCTCTCCTTCTACAGTTAGACGGATGCAAAAGGGGTGTTCTTAATTTTAAAAAGTGGCTTAGTGTCAAAGACACACTCCAGACGAATTTCCTCTCTTAGTACTGTTAGACAGATACAAAAGGGCTGTTTTTAATTTAAAAAAAAAAAAAATTAATTTTTTTTCATTTTAGTTTTTTTGTTTTGTTTTTGGTTACTGTAGGCCCCAAAACATTGGGAAATGGCAAAGAGAATGTACAAAGTGCGCTGGAGTATAACAGTGGCTAGGTACGCCCGGTATATAGTATGTGTGCAGTTGTACTAGTGCATCTTTCCATCATGCTCCAGTGGCAGAATTGAGGACGGCATGTTGTCCTTGTAGCAGGGATCCAGCAGGGTGGTCACCTAGTAATCAGCACTGGTTAGAATGTGGGCAACTTGGCGGTCGTTGTGCAGGCACTGCAGCATGTATTTGCTCATGCTCGTGCCAGGCTGTCTAGGGAACATCAAGCTCTCCTCGATGGGAGGTTTATCATCAAGCCATGCTCCAGTAATGCCCACAAGCTGATTTGAGTGCAATGCTGCTGTGAACGCGGATCCTCCTCTTCATCATCCTCCAAAACTGTGCCCTGGCTGGAAAGTTATGTACCTGGCCGCTGTTGGTGCAGGAACCCGCTCTTCCAGCTGCCTGTGAATGATTGACCTGATACCTGGTACAACCTGTTGACTAATAAACAAGTTAGACTACAAAGAACAGTCCTCTTATTTGAAACACAGGAATGGTTTATGCTGAATGTCAGACTGCACACTGTGTGAAAGTGTAAGAAGACAGGACAGTAAAACAGATGCTAGTCACCAGTAATAGTTGACCTGACTAAACGGAGCCGCCATCACACACGCGGTCCTGCGTACAAGATTGCAGCGGCTGTCATACAGTCACAAGAAGTGAGAGTGCAGCCCCCAGCAAGTGCAGCACGATCCAGACCACACTGAAGTTCGTTCCTACCTAGAGTGAGTCTGCACAGAGACATTAAGCAGCCAGCAATTAGGCACACAATGTCCACTAGCCAGGCATCATCATACAGGACCAGGTCACAAGCAAGCCGCTCTAGCAAGTCCTCAATAAAAGAAACATCTGCTCTCGCCTGTGCAGAAGCTGTGGCTGCAAAAGTAAGGTCTTCCTTTGCTGACACAAGAGATGCAACTAAAGAAAGAAAGAGCATGCCTGCAAGCGTCACTGGAAGAGAGAAAGAAGCAGCAGCCACAGTAGCCAAAGCAGAGTTCCTAGAAGCCATGGAGTTTCCTGAATCTGAGAAACACAGTGAAGTACTTGGGCCAGACCTAGATGAACAAGATCCAGCACAGCGTGTCTTAGAATATGTCCATCAGCATCCCAAGACAGATGATGACTATGATCCAGTATATCACCCAACTTATACGGAGTGCCAAAGATCCTACCTTGAACCACAGTACCTCGAGCAGGATGGTATATGACAAAGTGATGCCAGCCACAACTACCGCCCTACAGAACGATAGCAACAACCTTCGCTTGCAATACCCTTCGTACCAGAATGGTACTATACAGACTGCCCTAAGCCAGAAACTCCTAAAAGGTATGGTGATACACCACACAGTAGCATTCTTGTGCACTTTTGCTCTTCCTATCAAATTGAGCGCCTTGATTGCATGGTACATATAGGTGTGTTTGCTCCTCCTCTCATTGGTTGCTGTATGCATATAGAGGTCACTATGAGCAACACACCTATATGTGCAGTGTCCACGCTCCTAGATATAGATGCCCAACGGCATAGTTAGGTTTAGCGTAGGACCTGCCTGACCTGAGACCACCGTGACGCTGGGTAGGTGGGCACAGATGTGTTTTGATCAAAATATATTGTCTAAGAGTCTCAGATTTTATCATATCAGAATGAGGTCTTAGTTTATACAGTATATATTGTTTGCATCTATTTTTGTGCACTGATATTCTTTTTCTGTGATTTATTTTGATATATGTAGCCACTGACATCCGCAATTATTATTATCACATCATGCAGGATGTTTTTTATCCTTTTGTTTCTGTGAGTTTTGCTTAGTTTATAACATGTAATTGAGGGAGTAGCACCTTCAGGTGTAAATGCGCTCTTAGTCTATCTTGAGTAGCATTCTTGTGCACTTTTGCTCTTCCTATCAAATTGAGCGCCTTGATTGCGTGGTACATATAGGTGTGTTTGCTCCTCCTCTCATTGGTTGCTGTATGCACATAGAGGTCACTATGAGCAACACACCTATATGTGCAGCGTCCACGCTCCTAGATATAGATGCCCAACGCCATAGTTAGGTTTAGCGTAGGACCTGCCTGACCTAAGACCACCGTGACGCTGGGTAGGTAGGCACAGATGTGTTTTGATCAAAATATATTGTCTAAGAGTCTCAGATTTTATCATATCAGAATGAGGTCTTAGTTTATACAGTATATATTGTTTGCATCTATTTTTGTGCACTGATATTCTTTTTCTGTGATTTATTTTGATATATGTAGCCACTGACATCCGCAATTATTATTATCACATCATGCAGGATGTTTTTTATCCTTTTGTTTCTGTGAGTTTTGCTTAGTTGATACACCACACATGCAGCATAACAACAGCACACCGGGTAGTATTGGCGCTAACCAGGCCGCCATTGACTTTGTTAAGTTCTTTGCTAAACAGGAGCTGGTTACCAAAGGACTTATAAAGTTCCCTTATCGAGCCAAAAACTACAGGGCACATCGAGCCTCCTTCCAGAACACCGTAAGGATCTTTCCTGTAGTGAGGAGTTAGATCTCTTGGTAAAGTGATATAAATAAAGGAATAGGGAGGTGGCACTCACCAACAGAAGATATTCTTTATTTCGGTAGTTGTACATTTACATTGGTACACACGTGGGGCGGACACATGTAACGCAGGCACATAGCTTGTGGTGACGGCCGTTTCACGTCTCAGTGCTTCCTCGGGCCACTAACGTTGTGACGTGATTATGTCACTTTTATGTGTCGGTTCACTGATGCGATCTCTTGGTAAAGTGACTTGGAAGCGAGTCTGCTGAACACGCCAAAATAATCAGATACATTAACATAAACTATCTGTGAAAAGGCCTAAAGATGGGGTGGGAAGGACTTGATGAGTGTAATGGGTCAATAGAAGCTATAGAAAATGCTTTACATAAGAGAATTGATAATTTACCCCAAATAGTGGGTAGGGGTTCTCAGAACTCAGTGACTTGTTGACAGAGGGACAGGTTGCTCAGGAAGAAGGAGATCTGCCAGGGACACTTCCAGAGGTGTCAATCCGATTGTCCAAAAACTCCCTTAAAACCTACAGGAGAAGTGGATCACGCATGGTTCCCATTACAAACAGGTTCATGGTTCCCATTACAAATAGGTACATAATTTATCATTCCCCCTTCGTGGTGTTTGTAGACTTTGTTACTCAACAGGCAAGGATCAGAAATTATCCCAGTTTTGACTTTACTCTGTCATGTTAAACTACCCATGGTGTCAAACCTCATAAAACACCAGTGGCAGTCCACAAAACTAATGTTTACTCCACAGGTTCTTCTTACAGGCAATTTAAGTCTTCTCAAGACGAGAACAAAGCCAAAGATCTAACAATGCCCCCTGCACAATAAACTACATTTCCTACTAAAATGCCAAGCCTTCAGAAAGTAGTCTTTAGAGTACCGCAAAAATTTCCTCAAGGAAAACAACATATGCTTCAGGTGCTGCACTACAACATCGCCCTTTGCCAGGAAATATAAGGTCAGTCTGGCATGCGCAGAATGCGGTAGCACAGAACACAATACGGCTTTACACCCTGGACCACCCTCTCAGGTATTATCCCAAGCAGAGGAGTATGGTGGAAAGCAGGTAGACACTGACATAGACACATCGGTAGTCACTTCACAGCATACAGAGGTCTGTAAAGGACTCATGGGAGGGAAGTCCTGCTCAAAAAATCTGCCTTGTCAGAGTTTATCTGACAGGCCACCAAGATAAGGCGATCAAGGTATATGCAATCTTAGATGATCAAAGCAACAGGTTTTTAGCTAAATCCACCTTCTTCGACACCTTCAACATCGTGGGGCCCAGTTCTCCCTACTCCTTAAGGACATGTGCTGGTACCATTGAGACAGCGGGGAGGAAAGCAACTGGTTACAAGGTAGAGTCCATGGATGGTCAAACCTGCTTGCCCCTGCCAACCATACTGGAGGGCAATCACATTCCTGACAACCATTCTGAGATACCAACACTAGAGGTAGCGGCATACCACCCCCACCTGAAGCGTATAGCTAACCTGATACTGGAACTGGACCCAAAAGCCCGATAGTCTTACTCCTTGGAAGAGACATTCTATGAGTTCATAAGGCTAGAGGACAGATTAACGGTCCCCAAAATGCTCCATACGCCCAGAGACTTGACCTAGGATGGGTCATCATTGGGGACGTCTGTCTAGGAGGAGCACACAAGCAGACTTCAGTCAACAGTATGCTCACCAACACACTTGAAAATGGACGTCCTTCCCTATTCCAGGCATGTCAAAGCAGTTTCCTGATAAAAGAATTGCCACACAGCACTTCTGTGTCTTGTCCTTTCGCAGATCCCTCTTGTGAAGACCAAGCCTGCAATGGTGAGCAAGATCACTTAGGGTGCACAGTCTTTCACAGGAAAAGAGAAGACAACAGGGTGCAAATGTCCATAGAAGACAGACTGTTCATGGATAGCACGGGTCAAGGAATAGACAAGTCAAAAAGCTGGGTCGCACCTTTAGCATTTAAACCCCAAAGACAACGCTTACCTAAAAACAAAGAACTTGCCTACAGTCGATTTATATCCCTCAAACATAAACTTCAGAGGACACCAGAGACGAAAGAAAATTTCTTTACCTTCATGGAAAAAACAACCATGCAGATATGGCACCCATGCTCCAAGACTCTGAGGAGTGTTGGTACTTATCCATATTCGGCGTTTATGATCCTATAAAAACAGCGCAGATAAGAGTAGTATGCGTCTCGAGCTCCAAGTGCGAAGATATCTCGCTAAACAATGTCTTACTGTCTGGTCCTGACCTCAACAACAGACTTCCAGAGGTACTTCTCCGCTTCTGCAGAGATACCGTAGCTTTTATGGCCAACATACAACAGATGTTCCACTGCTTCCTCGTCAAGGAAGAACACAGAAACTACTTGAGGTTCTTCTGGTACCGCAACAATGACCCAATGAAGACACCGAATGAGAGTACCAAATGTAGCTTGTGGCGATGGCTGTTTCATGCCTCATGCCTTGGATCAAATGAGTACCGAATTGGAGTGCACATCTTCGGAAACAGTCCTTCCCCTGCAGTCGCTATCTATGGTCTCAGACATTCAGCCCGAGACGGTGAACCAAAGTATGGGTCAGATGTCAGGTCCTTTGTGGAAAAACATTTCTACGTGGGCGACTGCTTGAAATCCACACCCACAAACGAGACTACAATCAATCTCCTAACAAGGGTTCAAGAAATGCTCGCTCTATCTAATCTTAGGTTACACAAAATCGCCTCCAACAACCGTGAGTTAACGGAGGCCTTCTCACCCCAAGACCATTCAAATGATCTAAAGGACTTGGATCTTAGCACCAACTCCCTTGCCATGCAGCGGAGCCTCGGTTTGCTCTGGGATATAAAGGGGTTGTCTAGGTTATTTTTTTGCTCTTTTTCTGTTTCTAACTAATCAAATATAACAGCTTTGCCATGCACTTTGTGCTTCTACAATTGCAGCTTTCTCAGATTTTAATCAGGGTCACATGACCTGTGATGTCAACTTCTTTCCCTGCTCTGCTGATGTTTTGTGCACAAGCAGATGAATCTGTACACCAGACATCACTGTGCCGGCCATGCCCCCTGCACTGGCTGAGCTGCCTCTGCTCTCTCCCTGGATGTTTTCAAATAAAACATTAACCCCTTCAGCAGCAGACTCAGGGCTGAAGGCTTTACTGAGTAGCTGTAGGCAGTGAAGAGATACAGGATCTGCCTTCCTCATCCTGCAGACAAAAAGCTGACACTGGAGGAGATCTGTAGAGCATTGCACAAGAAAGGTAAGGGGAAGATCCTGTGTGTATCAGCAGTGTTATTGTATAGCTGGGACTTGTAGTCCTACACATACAAAATGTTGCTGAGTATTCTAGCAAGCAGACATGGCAGCACTCAGGGCAGCACTTGTATTCACTCCCTTTGCAAAGCAGGGGAGGGGCAGAGATTGTTGGGCAGGTAAACAAAGGGCCAGAAAAGAACCAGGGAAATTAGGAAATATATATGTTTATGCCTAAAACTTGCTTAAATTAGTTATATATTGCTGGCTATCAGATTTACAGTGCTATATTTTTTTTTTCATAACTCGGACAACCCCTTTAAATGCAGACACATTCACCTTCCAAATCAGCAAGGAAGAAAAGCCCTTCACATGCAGAGGAGTCCTGTCCACCACAAACAGCTTATATGATCCTCTGGGATTCATAGTGCCTGTTATTATCCAAGGTAAATTGATGTTAAGACTTCACCACAGAGACGTCTGATTGGGATGATCCGCTTCCCATGGAGAAAATAGACATGTGGACAGGTTGGAGGAAGTCTCTTGAAGCTTTGTCCAGCCTTCATGTGGCAAGGCCGTATTCCTCTGTGCCATCAACTGAAGTCAAAATTCTGCGATGCTACAGTCAAGGCGATTGCAGCCGTAGCATACCTAAAGGCCATTGACGTCAAAGAACAATGCCATATACTGTTTGTTACGAACCAGACCAAACTGGCACCACTCCCTGAACACACTATACCCAGATTGGAATGAACCTGAAAATCGAGGAAGTCGAGTTTTACACGTACAGCAAGGTAGTCCTAGGATACATTTGCAATGAAACCAGACGTGTTTACGTCTATTTCAGCAATTAGGTGCTAAGGATCAGGAGAGCCACTTGTCCTAAACAGTGGCACTATGTGCCTACACACCGTAATCCTGCGGACCATGCGACTAGATCTGTTGCACCGAGCCACCTTAAGGACACATCATGGTTTATGGGTCCTGCATTCTTGTACCATTCAATGTCTTGCAGGATCCGACACGTTTGATTTGGTAGACCCAGATGCCGATGAAGAAATCCGACCTGAAGTATCCATTCTACGTACGGTGACTTTGGACCACCAACTCAAATCCCATCATTTCGACAGGTTCTCTAGTTGGATGTTGCTCGTTCATGCTATAGCCTTTTTAGTTCATATAGCTCAGTCTTACAAGTCGACATTACCTGTGAGCCAGAAGCCCTTCAAAGTTTGGCATCACTGCAAACATGCCGTTACCGCTACTAATCTGGAAAAGTCCAAGAATATAATAATTCGGACTATACAATGTGAATGCTATGCTAAGGGATTAGACTACCTCAGCAAAGGCCAAACATTCATTCCCATTGGGTGTAATTACACCTGCTCACCGCTACGTATGTTATGGCGAGCAGGTAAACAATGAAGAGAAGGCAGCGCTGGCACGGCACGCACCTCCTCTTCAAACAGCTGATCGGCGATGGTGCCGTGTGTCGGACCCCCGCCGATCTGATATTGATGACCTATCCTGAGGATAGGTCATCAATAAATATAACTCGGATAACCCCTTTAAAGGTGTTCTCGGGGAATAATTTAAAACTACCATCAGCAACCTGCCCTAGAATGTGAGAAGGAATGGTTGCTACCACTTGCACAGTTGCCTAGGGGGTGAAATGGCAAGGCCTCACTACACAATACACTGCTCTACAACAAATAGTAAAGATGTGATCCTGTCTATGATATGCCATCATGGCTGAGCAGTCTGACAGGAAAACTTACCAATGTGTAATATATGCAAGTGTCACTAGACAGCTATGCAGGTGGAGGCTACCAGTCCAGAAGAGTATGGGAGTATGCAAATAGCATCCATGTGGTAGAGAGATGAAGAAGAAAGATTAGCAGGGCCATCGAGAAGTTTGTGTCAAGGGGAAGGTCAATCATGAGCCATTATTACATCAATTCTAGCTGTGTTGGTTTGTTTAGGGCTGACAAGTGTGCACCTATCAGATATAGGTTTAGACATTTTTAATAATTATTTGCAGGACATGTTAGAAAGGTTTCTCTGCATGTGAGCTTTCTGTGGTATATGGCGTATTAATGAGGTTTGGTGTGAACGTAGAGCAGTTGGGGAGCCCTACTTTTTTATTGGTGAAATCATGGTTTTTCAACCAGCTAGGTGGTATCAGATGATACCTGGCAGACCTACCTGTCGGGGGTAAGAATTTTCTAAGCGGTGTGCCATTTGATTGTGGGGAGGGACACGGCTGGACGGCATGTCCCTCATGGGGGTTGAGTAGCCTTAGGTTGCAAGTGGCTAACCCAGGAACCTGGATTTGGATGAGGTAGTCTGGCTGGCAATGAACCAAGTAGAGAAACTGGTATGGCTGGCAATGGAGCTGGTTAAGGTGCCAGGATTTGGGCTGGTCTACCCTAAGCGATGTCAATGCGGGTATGTTACAAATAAACAAAGTAGAGCCACAGTTTTCCACCAAATCTTGTGTCATGTTGTTTTTCTCTTTGTTATGGGGTGTAAAGCTGAAGCTGTAGTATGCAGGGAGAAGTTACATGTGCACTGCTTAAAGGGAATCTGTCACCAGTTTTATGGTGTCCTAACTAAGGGTAACAAAAACTAGTGACAGATCCCCTTAGCAAAATGCTAAGTAATTTTCTTTAATTGACCCAGCCAAAATTGTTACAAATTTTCCAGTGCATGCCGACAGAGACCTCATATCCATGAGCTTGGGAGAGAGGTTGGGGAGGGAAGGAGGTCCTGGAAATTATAAGTAATTTAGGTCAAAGAAAGTTATAGACAGCTGACTGGTTAGGGGTAGTGTGAGGGGGGCCTAGGGTATACAAGATGAGGACTGGGGAAGTCTTAGGCAGAGCAAGTTTTGGATTTACCCACCCTCTGTTTTAGGTTAGTACGTAAATAATCAGTTGTTATTTGTATTGATATTCAATCACAGCCACAGTATGTAAGACTGCAATCGAGGTGCTTCAACCAGCTCGGTGTTACCAGGTGATCAATGGCGGATTATAATAGGGGCATTCGGGTTGGCAGCCCAGGACCCAGCATTTCTGGGGGGCCCAACGCCGACCCGAACGCCCACATACTGCGGCAGGGCACGGGAGAGCATAGTTCCCTGTCCTGCCACCGATCACCGCCATAGGCTTCAGGCCTAGTAGTCCTGAGGCCTATGTGGTAGTGAAATCCCGGCGCAGTCGAACATGATGATGTCATTGCGTGCCTGTGCTGGGATGCAGCACAGTGACGTGTGCGCACCTACCAGCGTGCAGCTGGACATAGGTAAGTATTTATCATTTAGTTTTTTTTTTTTTTTTAATTTTATGTACCAACTTTGTGGGACATGGGGGGGGGGGATGACACAGGACAAATTAGTTAAGGGACAGTACATTGGGGGGAAATTACTATATTGGGGCTGGCTGTGTGGGGGCAGATTACTTAATTGGGGCTAGCTGCATGGGGGCAAATTACTGTGGGGGGAAATTATTATGGGGGATTACTATGTGGGGACTATGTGGGGGCAAATTACTATATGGGGGCAGTGTGGTGGAAATTACTATGTGGGGGCAGCGTGGTCGAAATTACTATATGAGGGCAGCGTGGTGGAAATTACTGTGTGGGGGCAAATTACTATATGGGGCATTGTGGTGGGAATTACTGTGTTGGGGAAAGTGTGGTGGAAATTACTGTATGGGGTGAATTACAATATGTGTGGTGGAAATTACCATGTGGGGGCAGTGTGGTGGAAATGACTGTGTGGGGCAATGTGGGGAAAATTACTATTTGGGGGAAATTACTGTGTGTGGGCAAATTACCATATGGAGGCAGTGTGGGGGGAATTACTGTCTGGGGGCAAATTACTATATGGGGGCAGTGTGGTGGAAATTACTATGTAGGGGCGAATTCCAATATGGTGGCTGTGTGGTGGAAATTACCATGTGGGGGCAGTGTGGTGGAAATGACTGTGTGGGGCAATGTGGGGAAAATTACTATTTGGGGGAAATTACTGTGTGTGGGCAAATTACCATATGGGGACAGTGAGGTGAAAAATTACTGTGTGGGGCAAATTACTATATGGGGGCAGTGTGGTGGAAATTACTATGTAGGGGCGAATTCCAATATGGTGGCTGTGTGGTGGAAATTACTATGTGGGGGCAGTGTGGTGAAAATTACTGTGTGTGAGGCAAATTACTATGGGTGGATTACTATGTGGGGGCAGTGTGGGGGAAATTACTATATGGAGCAGCGTGTGGGGCGTTGCTATTGGGGAGGTTCTATTATTTTTGGGGACACTTTACAGAGATTATTACCTGGATCACAATATAGGGTGTTATTATTACCATGGGGCACTCTAGGGGACATTATAACTGCTGTGGACACTATAGGTACATTTGGGGTAAGTTATCAAACTGGTGTAAAGTAGAACTGGTTTAGTTGACCATAGCAACCAATCAGATTCCACCTTTCATAGTACCTGGGACATTGGGGAGCACAACATGCACAGTATTGGGAGTGGCAGCAGGATGACACTATCAGGACACCAGGATGGGGAGGTTGATGGAAAAATTGAGAAATTTAACATGTCTGTGTAACAAACTCTGTAGAGACGAGATGTGGCTGAAAGAATTTGTCATGGCGGTCTGGGTCAAACGGAGAAGAGGAAAGAGAAGGTCTACATGACAGGAGATGTATCTTGATGTAAGAGGTACGTGGTGCTGTATTCTCCTCCAAGTCTTTTTTTATTATATTTATATGTATTTTAAATTTGGCGACCAAATTTTTCAGTTTAGGAGCCACTTTGTTTTTTTTTTTTTAGTCTGGAGATGTAATATGGCCTAGGAAGAGACTGTGGCACTCACGAAGCACTGCAGCCTCTTGATACCAAACAAAAACAAGCAAACAAAAAAAAAAACTGAACTAAAATGGAGGGAAGGGCCCAAGTTGGGTAGACAGCCCTAGGCCTATCATGCACTTAATCCGCCCCTGCAGGTCATACCTGGTGGATCCACGTCGGGATTGGCACTGCTGAGTGGCGTGCCAGCTGTCAGTGAGCACAATCATGGTATTTCAAATAACTAGGTGGAACCAAGTGATGCCCGGCAGACACCTGTGGTGTTATAGATATCAAAATAGATATTAGCAGAATAGTAGAACCACACACACACACATTCTTGTGGCTGGCCATGTCAATGTCTTATCCCCAAATCAAGAACAGAAGTTTAGTCTAAACAAAATCAACCCCCTCCCCCAGACCTGGTGGAGCAGTTCACAAGGTCAGGCTGAGGATACTTTCATTAAAGAAATACTGGACCTAATCTGTATTTGGACAGTGTGCTCCCTAATGTTGGACTCAGGCCATTTATCAGCATCACCTGAGTTGACGGGGAAATCCAAACTATAAAACATGCCCAATGCCCAGGCACCTCATATAGATTATACTTACCCCGCTCCCTGGCGCCCGCGTATATCCTGGTCATTGGACGGCCGCCGATGCATCTCCCTGTTGCATGGATCAAAGCATCTCCCCATTACACGAAAAAATATATGTGGAGAGATTTTGAATCAAAACCGTTGTTAGGATGACTCCATAAATCTCAGTTATAAAAGGCCTACTACAAGCCTCTTCATGACATCAGAGGAAGGGGGGGCTAGTGGTGGAATCTAGGGGTGGTCCAGACTTTTTTTATTGACCAACTTTCCTCAGAATAGGTTATCAATATCAGATCGGGGGGGGGGGGGGGGGTAGGATAGGGGTCCGACATCTATAGCCTTTACCATAGACAGCAGCAGCGGACAGAAAGAGAGAAGGGAAACAGCACATGCGCACTGTGCGTGCCGTCTCCTCATACAGCTGATCGGGGGTACCGGGTGTCAGACCCCCACTGATCTGATATTGATGACCTCTCCTCAGAATAAGTCATCAATAGTAAAATCCTGAACAACCCCTTTAAGGTGTGTGTACTTTTAGAAACTTCCTAATTATAAAACTTAACTTTTATTGTAATGTTATTAAAAATAAACATGCAAATAGACTATTTGCACGTTTATTATTAATAGCATTACAATAAAAGTTAAAGGGGTATTCCCATCTCACAAATGTAGTTTGTATAGTTAGATATAGCCATACCAATATTATTACTAATAGAATGTATTTATATAAAATGTACCGTTTAGAAGATTTCCCTATTTGTATATCCATTGTCCCACACACATCAGTCAGGCCGTTGCCCCTAGTTACGACCACCGCGGCCATTTAGTAGTGGTGGCCGGCTTGTTCTTGTTCAAACCTGCTCTGAGGTAACTCCTGTATTGTGAACACACATTGCATGAGCATGTGGAGACACATCTTAGGGCACTTTCACATCTGCTTTTTGGACGCTACCAGTCCAAAATGCAATGGTCAGGATCCGTCCAAAACGCAGACTTATAAACGGATCCTGCTCCATAGAGATGAACTGATCTTGGAACAGGATCCACTTCTCTGCATTTTGGAAGCACAGACAAAAATGCTACAACCCTAAGATGTGTCTCTGCATGCTCATGCAATGTGCATTCACAATACAGCAGTTACCTCAGAGCGGGTTTGAACAGGAGCAAGCCGGCCACCACTACTACATGGGCGCGGTAGTCGCAACTAGGGGCAACGGCCTGACTGATGTGTGTGGGACAATGGATATACAAATAGGCAAATCTTCTAAACGGTACATTTTATATACAGTCATGGCCAAAAGTTTTGAGAATGACACAAATATTATATTTTCACATGATCTGCTGCCCTCTGGTTTTTATGTGTGTTTGTCAGATGTTTTTATCACATACAGAAATATAATTGCAATCATATTATGAGTAACAAAAGCTTATATTGACAGTTAGAATGAGTTAATGCAGCAAGTCAATATTTGCAGTGTTGACCCTTCTTCTTCAGGACCTCTGCAATTCTCCCTGGCTTGCTCTCAATCAACTTCTGGACCAAATCCTGACTGATAGCAGTCCAGTTTTTGTTTGTCCACCCGTCTCTTGATGATTGACCACAAGTTCTCAATGGGATTAAGATCTGGGGAGTTTCCAGGCCATGGACCCAAAATCTCTATGTTTTGTTCCCTGAGCCATTTAGTTATCACCTTTGCTTTATGGCAAGGTGCTCCATTATGCTGGAAAAGGCATTGTTGATCGCCAAATTGCTCTTGGACGGTTGGGAGAAGTTGCTCTCGGAGGACATTCTGGTACCATTCTTTATTCATGGCTGTGTTTTTAGGCAAGACTGTGAGAGAGCCGATTCCCTTGGCTGAGAAGCAACCCCACACATGAATGGTTTCAGGATGCTTTACAGTTGGCATGAGACAAGACTGGTGGTAGCGCTCACCTCGTCTTCTCCGAATAAGCTGTTTTCCAGATGTCCCAAACAATCGAAAAGGGGATTCATCAGAGAAAATGACTTTACCCCAGTCCTCAGCAGTCCACTCCCTGTACCTTTTGCAGAATATCAGTCTGTCCCTGATGTTTTTTCTGGAGAGAAGTGGCTTCTTTGCTGCCCTCCTTGAGACCAGGCCTTGCTCCAAGAGTCTTCGCCTCACAGTGCGTGCAGATGCACTCACACCTGCCTGCTGCCATTCCTGAGCAAGCTCTGCACTGCTGGTAGCCCGATCCCGCAGCTGAAACTCTTTTGAAAGACGGTCCTGGCGCTTGCTGGTCTTTCTTGGGCGCCCTGGAGCCTTTTTGGCAACAATGGAACCTCTCTCCTTGAAGTTCTTGATGATGCGATAGATTGTTGACTGAGGTGCAATCTTTCTAGCTGCGATACTCTTCCCTGTTAGGCCATTTTTGTGCAGTGCAATGATGACTGCACGTGTTTCTTTAGAGATAACCATGGTTAACAGAAGAGAAACAATGATGCCAAGCACCAGCCTCCTTTTAAAGTGTCCAGTGGTGTCATTCTTACTTAATCATGACAGATTGATCTCCAGCCCTGTCCTCATCAACACCCACACCTGTGTTAATGGAGCAATCACTGAAACGATGTTAGCTGGTCCTTTTAAGGCAGGGCTGCAATGATGTTGAAATGTGTTTTGGGGGATAAAGTTCATTTTCTAGGCAAATATTGACTTTGCAAGTAATTGCTGTTAAGCTGATCACTCTTTATAACATTCTGGAGTATATGCAAATTGCCATTATAAAAACTGAAGCAGTAGACTTTGTAAAAATTAATATTTGTATCATTCTCAAAACTTTTGGCCATGACTGTAGATACATTCTATTAGTAATAATATTGGTATAGCTATATCTAACTATACAAACTACATTTGTGAGATGGGAATACCCCTTTAAGTTTTATAATTAGGAAGCATCCCTAGTGGGACTTTTGCTGTTAGTCAATGGTTTTAGACCAACTTTGTGATTATTGTTGATGTCCCTAGGATTCTTCTTTGGGAAACCCCTATCTAGTTTAAAATTACTTTTAGAAACTTGTCATTTCTTTGGGAGACAACTGGTTTAATGATCCAGTCAATTTTTATACTACCAGACTTCTAACATAGTAACAGTTTATAAGGCTGAACAAAGACATCTGTCCATCCAGTTCAGCCTGTTATCCTGAAAGTGGATCCAGAGGAAGAAAAAAGACCCATGTGAGGTAGAAGCTAATTTTCATCACTTTAGGGGAAAACAATTCCTTCCCGACTTACTCCCTGAATCAACAACCCCTCTCAGATAACTATAACCTTTAATAATATTATCCTCCATTAATACATCCCGGCCCCTCTTGAACTCTTTTAGTGAATTCACCATCACCACCTGCTCAGTCACAGAGTTCCAAAGTTCACTGCTTTTACTGTAAAGAATTCTCTTTGTTTGTCTATGTTTGTGTACAAACCTTCTTTCCTCCAGACGCAGAGGATGTCCCCTTGTCACAGTCACAGTCCTGGGGATATATAGATGATGGGAGAGATCTCTGTACTGACCCCTGATCTATTTTTACATACAGTACAGAATGAAAGTTTGGACACACCTTCTCATTCAAAGAGTTTTCTGTATTTTTATGACTATGAAAATTGTAAATTCGAACTGAAGGCATCCAAACTATGAATTAACACATGTGGAATTATATACTTAAAGGGTTTCTGTCATCAGATGATTTGCGCAAATGACACCTGATGACAGATCTGTTAGTGTTATAGTTTTCTGTAGCGTAGTTTTTGAGAAAATAGCGTTTTTAAAATATGTAAATGAGCTTCCCTAGGTGCAGGGGGCGTTAACCTTGCGCCTAGTAGCGGCGTGATTCCTCCTCTTACCCCTCCTCCGTTCTGGTGATTGACAGGGCCAGGCAGCTAGCTCTTTCGACTGCCTACACTGTGCGAGTCCGAAATCCCGCGCCTGCGCATTGCGATCACCAATGCGGGCGCATTGAGGAAGCCGGGATCCGGACGGCCGACGGCTCTCAACGTGCTTGCGCGGATTGTGGATCGCAATGCGCAGGTGCGGGATTTCGCACTCGGACAGGGCCCTGAGCCGAAAGAGCTGGCTGCCTGGCCCTGTCAATCACCAGAACGGAGGAGGGGTAAGAGGAGGAATTACACCGCTACTAGGTGCAGGGTTAACGCCCCTTGCACCTAGGGAAGCTCATTTACATATTTTAAAAACGCTATTTTCTCAAAAACTACGCTACAGAAAACTATAACACTAACAGATCTGTCATCAGGTGTCATTTGCGCATTGCAAATGACACTCGGTTTGCAATGCTAAAATCTGATGACAGAAACCCTTTAACAAAAAAGTGTGAAACAACTGAAAATATGTCTTATATTCTAGGTTCTTCAAAGTAGCCACCTTTTGCTTTGATTACTGCTTTGCACACTCTTGGCATTCTCTTGATGAGCTTCAAGAGGTAGTCAGCTGAAATGGTATTCCAACAGTCTTGAAGGAGTTCCCAGAGATGCTTAGCACTTGTTGGCCCTTTTGCCTTCACTCTGCGGTCCAGCTCACCCCAAACCATCTCGATTGGGTTCAGGTCTGGTGACTGTGGAGGCCAGGTCATCTGGCGTAGCACCCCATCACTCTCCTTCTTGGTCAAATAGCCCTTACACAGCCTGGAGGTGTGTTTGGGGTCATTGTCCTGTTGATAAATAAATGATGGTCCAACTAAACGCAAACCGGATGGAATAGCATGCCGCTGCAAGATGCTGTGGTAGCCATGTTGGATCATTATGCCTTCAATTTTGAATAAATCCCCAACAGTGTCACCAGCAAAGCACCCCCACACCATCACACCTCCTCCTCCATGCTTCACGGTGGGAACCAGGCATGTAGAGTCCATCCGTTCACCTTTTCTGCGTCGCACAAAGACACGGTGGTTGAAACCAAAGATCTCAAATTTGGACTCATCAGACCAAAGCACAGATTTCCACTGGTCTAATGTCCATTTCTTGTGTTCTTTAGCCCAAACAAGTCTCTTCTGCTTGTTGCTTGTCCTTAGCAGTGGTTTCCTAGCAGCTATTTTACCATGAAGGCCTGCTGCACACAGTCTCCTCTTAACAGTTGTTGTAGAGACGTGTCTGCTGCTAGAACTCTGTGTGGCATTGACCTGGTCTCTAATCTGAGTAGCTGTTAACCTGCGATTTCTGAGGCTGGTGACTTGGATTAACTTATCCTCCGCAGCAGAGGTGACTCTTGGTCTTCCTTTCCTGGGGCGGTCCTCATGTCAGCCAGTTTCTTTGTAGCGCTTGATGGTTTTTGCGACAGCACTTGGGGACACTTTCAAAGTTTTCCCAATTTTTTGGACTGACTGACCTTCATTTTTTAAAGTAATGATGGCAACTCGTTTTTCTTTACTTAGCTGCTTTTTTCTTGCCATAATACAAATTCTAATAGTCTATTCAGTAGGACTACCAGCTGTGTATCCACCTGACTTCTGCCCAACACAACTCATGGTCCCAACCCCATTTATAAGGCAAGAAATCCCACTAATTAAACCTGACAGGGCACACATGTGAAGCGAAAACCATTTCAGGTGACTACCTCTTGAAGCTGATCAAGAGAATGGCAAGAGTGTGCAAAGCAGTAATCAAAGCAAAAGGTGGCTACTTTGAAGAACCTAGAATATAAGACATATTTACAGTTGTTTCACACTTTTTTGTTAAGTATATAATTCCACATGTGTTAATTCATAGTTTTGATGCCTTAAGTGTGAATCTACAATTTTCATAGTCAGGAAAATACAGAAAACTCTTTGAATGAGAAGGTGTGTCCAAACTTTTGGTCTGTACTGTAGATATTAAATCTCCCCTCAGTCATCTTTTTTCTAAAGTGAATACTGATAATCTTTCTGGGTATTGTAGCCCACCCATTCCAGTTATTACTTTAGTTGCCCTTCTCTGAACCCTCTCAAGCGCAGCTATGTCTGCCTTGTTCACAGGAGCAAGCCCAGAACTGTAAACAACACTCTACGTGTGGTCTGATTAGTGATTTGTAAAGTGGCAGGACAATCATCAGGTTAGCATAAATAATAATACATGAGGTACAAATGGGGGTTTATCTCTTAATAATATAAAAATGAGTTTCTGTCTGTCTGTCTGTCTGTCTGTCTGTTCTCTATGCGCGACCAAACTACTGGACCGATTTTCACCAAATTCGGCACACAGGTACATCAGGTGTCCGGGAAGGTTTTAGACCAGGTCTCATCTCTCTAGGACATACCATTCCTGAGATATTAACAAAATATGATCTCCATTAGCCAACATTACAACTGGGAACTACAACTGCCATTCTCTGCACAGACACACACGGGAAGGGCAGGTTTCCATAACAACCAGGTAATTATCAGCAGCTGAGGATCTCATCCATTTCTATTCACTGACACTGTTAAAGGTATTCCGGTTACCATAAATATAACTTATGTGTTTTTCTATTACTACAGTTCAGTAGTAATAAAAGATGTTTTCCTCCACTGCTGCCTATTGCGTGGGCTCATAAATAAGCATGGTATTGACCTTTAATTCAGGCCACCCTAAAAGAAGTACTTAAAACCCCCGCCCCAGGTCTCACTAAGCCACACCCCCGACTCCATCAGGCCACTCCCCCTTTTACTCCGCAGCCAACAGAGATTGAAAAAATAAAGGTAAAAATCAACTTCTGTTTGCTGCAGGGGTGGGAGGGTGAATTTCTCTCTGCAACGACACACAAAATTTTTAGATGAAATAGACTAATTATAGACTACAACCGTTCGAAGCCTTTTGCTAAGCCACGCCCCGTCTCTGTCAGGCCACGCCCCCTCTCACTCCGCAGCCATTCTGCAACGACACACAGAAACATTAAATGAAATAGATTAAATGCACCTATGCGAAGCGCTTTGCTAAGCCACGCCCCGACTCTGTAAGGCCACGCCCCCTCCCACTCCGCAGCCAACAGGGATTGAAAAAATAAAGGTAAAAATCAACTTCTGTCAGCTGCAGGGATGGGTGGGAGGTTGACTTTCTTTCTGCAACGACACACAGAAACATTAAATGAAATAGATTAAATACACCCATGTGAAGCGTCTTGCTAATCCACGCCCCCGACTCTGTCAGGTCACGCCCCCTCCCACTCCGCAGCCAACGGGGATTGAAAAAATAAAGGTAAAAATAAACTTCTGTTTGCTGCAGGGGTGGGAGGGTGAATTTCTCTCTGCAACGACACACACAAATTTTAGATAAAATAGACTAATTATAGACTACAACTGTTCGAATCGTCTTGCTAAGTCACGCCCCCAACTCTGTCAGACCACGCCCCCTCCGACTCTGCAGCCATTCTGCAACGACACACAGAAACATTAAATGAAATAGATTAAATCACCTATGCGAAGCGCTTTGCTAAGCCACACCCCCAACTCTGTCAGGTCATGCCCCCTCCCACTCCGCAGCCAAAAGGGATTGAAAGTATGAAGGGAAAAATAAACTTCTGTCAGCTGCAGGGGTGGGAGGGTGAATTTCTCTCTGCAATGACGCACAAAATTTTAGATGAAATAGACTAATTTCAGACTACAACCGTTCGAAGCATCTTGATAATCCACACCCCCAACTCTGCCAGGCCACGCCCCCTCCCACTCCGCAGGCAACGGGGATTGAAAAAAATCAGCTGCAGGGGTGGGAGGGTGAATTTCTCTCTGCAACGACACACAAAAATCGTAGATGAAATTGACTAATTTTAGACTACGACCATTCAGTACTAATAAAAGATGTTTTTTTCCACTGCTACCCATTGCGGGTCCTCATAAATTACCATGTCATCGACCTGTAATTCATGCCACTCTGACCCCCGCCCCGGATCTCGCGAAACCACGCTCCGACTCTGTCAGGCCACACCCCCTCCCACTCCGCAGCCAATGGGGATTGAAAAAATGAAGGTAAAAATCAACTTCTGTCAGCTGCAGGGGTGGGAGGGAAGTTGGATTTCTTTCTGCAACAACATACAGAAACATTAAATGAAATAGATTAAATATACCCGTGCAAAGCAATGTTTTCTTCCACTGTTACCCATGGCGCGTCCTCATAAATTACCATGGCATCGACCTGTAATTCTGGCCACCATCAAAAGAAGGACTTAAAACCCCGCCCGAGGTCTTGCCACGTCACGCCCCCGACTCAGTCAGGCCATGACCCCTCCCACTCCGCAGCCAATGGAAAAAAAGGGAAGGGTCAGTCAGCACCACCACATATGAGCAGATGCACGTTGCTATGGCTAAATACACAGACAAAAAAATACAATGCAACAGCACCCTGCAAAACAAATCAAGTACAACAATGCCATAGAAGTAGAAGGTATTCTGGTATTAACCCTACACTTATTTGAAAAAATTCAAAGAAAAAATTTTTTGAAAAAAATTTTTTTAAAAAAACTTCATGAAATTAGAGATTCTTGGCAAATATATTTTGTACAAAATTATCTGAGCCCGTCTGCCACACGTCAAGGCGATCTCTGTAAGACGGGACCTACACTAAATACTACCTGTTATGAATCAACATAAAAGTTCAGGGAGTGAAGGCTCCATGTGCTTTTACCTCAATGCCAAAATGTCTCCCATTGAGTGCAGATACCAACCTGCAAGCACAGCTTTATACTTACACTGATTAAAATCAAACCTGGGGCAGACAGGCTAATCAGGAGTGCACGACTGTCATGGAGTAGCCATACCTCCAAATGCAAAGCAAAAAAAGGGAAGGGTCAGTCAGCACCACCACATATGAGCAGATGCACGTTGCTATGGCTAAATACACAGACAAAAAAATACAATGCAACAGCACCCTGCAAAACAAATCAAGTACAACAATGCCATAGAAGTAGAAGGTATTCTGGTATTAACCCTACACTTATTTGAAAAAATTCAAAGAAAAAATTTTATGAAATTAGAGATTCTTGGCAAATATATTTTGTACAAAATTATCTGAGCCCGTCTGCCACACGTCAAGGCGATCTCTGTAAGACGGGACCTACACTAAATACTACCTGTTATGAATCAACATAAAAGTTCAGGGAGTGAAGGCTCCATGTGCTTTTACCTCAATGCCAAAATGTCTCCCATTGAGTGCAGATACCAACCTGCAAGCACAGCTTTATACTTACACTGATTAAAATCAAACCTGGGGCAGACAGGCTAATCAGGAGTGCACGACTGTCATGGAGTAGCCATACCTCCAAATGCAAAGCAAAAAAAGGGAAGGGTCAGTCAGCACCACCACATATGAGCAGATGCACGTTGCTATGGCTAAATACACAGACAAAAAAATACAATGCAACAGCACCCTGCAAAACAAATCAAGTACAACAATGCCATAGAAGTAGAAGGTATTCTGGTATTAACCCTACGCTTATTTGAAAAAATTCAAAGAAAAAATTTTTTGAAAAAAATTTTTTTAAAAAAACTTCATGAAATTAGAGATTCTTGGCAAATATATTTTGTACAAAATTATCTGAGCCCGTCTGCCACACGTCAAGGCGATCTCTGTAAGACGGGACCTACACTAAATACTACCTGTTATGAATCAACATAAAAGTTCAGGGAGTGAAGGCTTTTTTTTCAAAAAATTTTTTCTTTGAATTTTTTCAAATAAGTGTAGGGTTAATACCAGAATACCTTCTACTTCTATGGCATTGTTGTACTTGATTTGTTTTGCAGGGTGCTGTTGCATTGTATTTTTTTGTCTGTGTATTTAGCCATAGCAACGTGCATCTGCTCATATGTGGTGGTGCTGACTGACCCTTCCCTTTTTTTGCTTTGCATTTGGAGGTATGGCTACTCCATGACAGTCGTGCACTCCTGATTAGCCTGTCTGCCCCAGGTTTGATTTTAATCAGTGTAAGTATAAAGCTGTGCTTGCAGGTTGGTATCTGCACTCAATGGGAGACATTTTGGCATTGAGGTAAAAGCACATGGAGCCTTCACTCCCTGAACTTTTATGTTGATTCATAACAGGTAGTATTTAGTGTAGGTCCCGTCTTACAGAGATCGCCTTGACGTGTGGCAGACGGGCTCAGATAATTTTGTACAAAATATATTTGCCAAGAATCTCTAATTTCATGAAGTTTTTTTAAAAAATTTTTTTTCAAAAAAATTTTTCTTTGAATTTTTTCAAATAAGTGTAGGGTTAATACCAGAATACCTTCTACTTCTATGGCATTGTTGTACTTGATTTGTTTTGCAGGGTGCTGTTGCATTGTATATTTTTTGTCCGCAGCCAATGGAGATTGAACAATTGAAGGTAAAAATCAACATCTGTCAGCTGCAGGGATGGGAGGGAGGATGACTTTCTCTCTGCAACGACACACAGAAACATTAAATGAAATAGATTAAATATACCCGCGCAAAGCAATGTTTTCTTCCACTGCTACCCATTGTGTTTCCTCAAATTACCATGGCATTAACCTATAATTCAGGCCACCCTGAAATGAAGGACTTAACCCCCCCCCCCATGTCCCATTAAACCACACCCCCTCCCACTCCGCAGCCAATAGGGATTGAAAAAATGAAGGTAAAAATCAATTTCTGTCAGCTGCATTGACTTTCTCTCTGCAACGACACACAGAAACATTAAATAAATAGATGAAATATACCCAGGCGAAGCCGGGTCTTTCTGCTAGTAAACAATAAAAAACACCAAAAACAGCATCTGTGGGTGGCCTCTGAGAGATGCTGTTTTTTGGAGGTTTTTTTTACTGCATTTTGTCTTTCATTCAAGCATCTTTTGGAGGGACTGGACATCCCTCTACAAAGAAACTACAACCTGCGGCAACACACCTGACGACAAGATCTTGTACAAAGCCTACAGTAGGGTTGTGCCTTTATTAGCACAACCTGACAAGGCGGCCCCACAACCCCTCCATTTTACGATTTCTATACTTTGAATACGATTTAGAACGTACTACCCTATTGTGTGCCTTTTCACTGTGCCCGAAAATATCTAGGCACGTCCATAATCCCAAAGAATGTTCTCATCATGGGCATCTATGCCCCCTTTGATGCAACCCATTAACTTAGCCTTGGCAGCAGCTGTCTGACACTGGTTTCTACAGCTTAGTTTGCTGTTCACTAAAATTCCTAAGTCCTTTTCCATGCTACCACCATGCCTTGTAAACAATGAAGAAGGCATGGTGGTAGACCAAGTACAATGTTACCCAGTGTTTTACCATTTAGTATGTACTGGTGACATGTATTTTTCCTTCTCATGTGCATAACCTTACATTTGTGTTAAACCTCATCTGCCACTTCTCTGCCCAAGCCTCCAATCTATCCAAATCCATCTGTAGCAGTATACTGTCGTCTTCTGTGTTAATTACTTTACACAGTTTAGTGTCATCTGCAAAAAAATGTAATTTTACTGTGCAAGCCTTCTACAAGATACATAAATATATTGAAGAGAATAGGGCCCAGTACTGATCCCTGTGATACCCCACTAGTGACAGCGACCCAATCTAAGTGTGTACCGTTAAGAACCACCCTCTGTTTTCTATCACTGAGCCAATTACCCACATAAAGACATTTTCTTCCAGTCCAAGCCTTCTCAGTTTATATACTAAACCCTTATGTGGTACAATACCAACTACTTTGAAGAAGTCAAGATAGACAACATCCATTGATTCGCCATGGTCAAGTCTAGAACTTACTTCCTCATAGAAACTGATTAAATTAGTTTGACATGACTGATCCCTCATGAAGCCATGCTGATATGGCATTATTCACTTATATTCATTGAGGTACTCCAAGATAGCATCTCTTAGAAAACCTTCAAACAGTTTACCCATGACAGATGTTAAACTTACTGGCCTATAGTTTCCGGGCTCTGTTTTTGGACCTTTTTTGAATAATGGCACCACATTTGCTATGCACCAATTCTGTGGAACACTCCCTGTCAATATAGAGTCCTTAAATATCAGAAATAAGAGTCTGGCTATTACATTACTTAATTATTTTAGGATACAGAGTGTATGCCACTGGTCCCGGCGATTTGTCCATTTTAATCTTTTTAAGATGCTGTACTTATTCCTGTGTCAAACAGGGCACTTTTAATGGGGAATTTACTTTTGCATTCCACATGCTTTCTCCTCATCGCTGCCTGCATCTCCCCCCTCTTCACTCTGTAAAGGGCCGATACCCTCTGATTTAAACTTTTTACCATTTATATAATTGAAGAACATTTTAGGGTTAGTTTCACTCGCTTTGGCAATGGCTCTGTATCTAGTTTGGCTGCTTTTATTTGCATTTTACATATTCTATTTTTTTGTTTTAGTGACCTAAATCAGTGTTCCTCAACTCCAGTCCTCAGGGATCACCAGCCGGTCAGGTTTTCAGGATTTCCTTAGTATTGAGCAGGTGATATAACTTGTGTCCATTCATGAGGACTTACCACAGGTATTCCTTCTTTGGAATATTCTCAAATCATGACCGGCAGGTGGTCCCTGAGGACTGGAGTTGAGGAGCTCTGATCTAAATGCTTCTTTTTTGTCATTTATTGCTTTCTTTACAATTCTATAAATCCACATAGTTTTTTTTTCTTGTCCCTCTCACAATTAGAGTTTAGGATGCTTTTAAAAATATCCATTTTGTGGCTGTATTTTTATTTTTGAGGACTTTGTCCCAGTTAGATAGGCCAATGGCCTCTCTTAGTTGGCTAAATTATGCTTTTTTGAAGTTTGGTATTTTTGTTCCTTCCAGAAGAAACACTCTTTTGAATGACAGTTGGAAGGTTATTATTTTATGATCACTATTTCCCAGGTGTCCCCCAACCTGAACGTCTGTTGTTCTGTCAGGTTTATTGGTTAATACTAAGTCCAGTATAGCTATCCCTCTAGTTGGGTCCTGAACGAGTTGGTAATTGACACTACATGTCATAGTTTTATTCCGGCCCCATTATAGTGAATGGGACTGGAGCGGAGTTCCGGCGGCTAGCGGCAGCACGGATCCGACAGGCTGTTCACCCACCGGAATAGCCTGCTGGAGAAGGCTGCCGCTAGTGTGAAACTAGCCTTAAGGATGTGACCGAAGAAGACCTAAGCCAGTTATCCATCCACAGACAGCTGTTTTGGGGTGTTTCCCCGTACACTGAATAGCAGTTGTATTTCGTCTCGCCCACCCCCATTCACTTCTATGGGGCTGAGCTACTCCTAGGCCATGTGAACGATGAACGTGATATCACCGCCTTCTCGAACAGTTGATTGTCAGGGGTCCTGGGTGTTGGCCCACCACCAATCAGATACTGATGACCTATCCTGAGGCAGAAAACCCCTTTAACCCCTCTGACACAGAGAAGTGCGGAAGCAGACAGGAATAACAACTGGTGAATTAACCCCACGGGGACTAGACAAAACTAGACAGACACTGGGGCACATTTATCAAGCTCTCCTATTTTTGTAACTAAGTGTAAAATTACACTGTTATATTTAATTCAGATGTCTTTCTTTTGCCAAGTATTGATTAAAAGTCACCCAGACTTGGAGAATAAGACTAAGCGTATTTTTATTAGACTGACCTCTCGTGGTTGTTTTTAACCCTTACGCTCCCAGCGCCGTACATGTACGGCGCTGGGGCGATGCGGGCACATGGCGCCCGCTCGCAAGTGCAGCGGGCGTCATGGCCGGCAAGTCTCTGCTGTTTCTAACAGCAGAGACTTGCCACTACTTACCGCCATCGGCGGCGTCTTCCTGGGCGTTTAGATGCCTTGATCACACGTGATCACGGCATCTAGTTGCGTCTGAACCCGGAAGCGTTCGCTTCCGGGTGGTGTACAGACACCCCGTGTGGCCAATCGGGGTGTCTGTACACCATATGAAAACTGTAATCCTCGCTGGTGAGGATTACAGTTTTCAAAGTGGTGCAATTCTTATTCTGGCCACTAGATGGCAGGCCAGGATAAGAAATGAGCAATTCTTGGATTTCTGAGTCTAGAAAATCCCTGATTGCTCATAAAGAAAAAAAAAAAGCCACAATATATAAGCCCATATTTGAGCTTTCAAATAGTAAAAAAATAAAAATAAAAAAATTTTTTAAAAATATATAAAAGATATAAAAGTTCAAATCACCCCCCTTTCCATATAATTAAAAAATAAATACCTAAATAACAATAAATATAGACATCATGGGTATCACCGTGACCGAAAACGCCCGTACTTTTAAAATATAAAAAAAAATTCCAATACGGCAAATTGTGTGGCGGAAAAAAGCGTCATACACACCCCAGAATGGTATCAATAAAAACTTCAGATCGTCCCGCAAAAAATGAGCCCCCATACAGCTCAGTACACATAAATACCAAAAAGTTATAGGGGTCAAGATGTGACAAGAAAAAAAAAAAAGGGCAACTTTCTAATTATTTTATCACTATGAAAACGCAGGAAAAACTATACATATTAGGTATTGCCGGATTCGTACTGACCAGTAGAATGAAAGTAATGGATCAGTTTTAATGCACATCAAATGCTGTAAATAAGAAACCCGTAGAACTGTAGCGGAATAGCGTTTTCTTTGCAATTTCACCCGGTTTGGAATTTTTTCCCCGCTTCCCACTACACCATATGCAATATTAAATGGTGACGTTGGAAAGTACAACTTGTCCCGCAAAAAACAAGCCCTCATACAGCTATGTGAATAGAAAAATAAAAGAGTTATGGCTGTTTGAAGGCAGGGAGCGCAAAACGAAAATGCATGACCGAAAAAACCTCCGGGAGTGAAAGGGTTAAGTTAGACGGGTTCATATTCACTTACACTGGTCTAATTTATTTGAGTAAGAAAAAAGTTGCATTTTTGTGGACAAAAGTCGCATGCCTCTTGGAAAGGGAGACTTAATGCAAAAAGTCACACTTCATCACTGAAAACAGGCAAAGAAAAGTATGCCAGTCCTGGGGTGGAGTAGAAATTATACTGTTTTTGTGACAAATTCAGATGCAAAAAAAAGGCGCACCTATATAAATAGGTCGGAAAAAAGTAGCAAAAGTTGGAAACTTCTGAATTAGCCTAAAATAGAGTTCGGGCCCTTGCACACAACTTTATGCCCTCCGAGACATAAGGTCCGTGGGCGGGCCATATGTCCCGGCGCGGCATTGATCCGTGTGCACGGGAGCGCACAGCATCATTGTTATCTATGCCTCTCCAGGACATATGGCCCGCTCACGGAGGGCATACAGTCGTGTGCAAGGGCCCTTCCTCAACTGCAGTTCTCAGGGCCCACCTGCCGGTCAGGATTTGAGAATATTCCACAGAATTAATGCGTGTGGTAATTCCTGCATTGACACTAATAATATCACCTGCTCAATACTAAGGAAATCCTGAAAACATGACCAGCAGGGGGCCCTGAGGACTGGAGGTGTGGAACACTGGCCTAAAAAATCTAAATAGGCGAACAAGGTAGGCACAACAGGCACAATTTCAGTAGAGAATGCGACTAAAAAATAAGTCTAAAACAGCATTTGTACACTAAAAACAGGCACAACCACTTTAGTAAATGTGCCCCACTGTTCACAAATCAAGCCACCACTACCAGAACGCACGGACTGCAAAGAGAATGCGCTGCCAAATCGAAAACACGGCCCTAGACACACATACACATGACTGACAACAAGACAACAAGGTAGCAATCGTGCACCAAAGTATCTGCAATCAGTACACACAGCAGAGGAGAATGTGCACTGTCTCACTGACACACAGTCCTAAAAACACATTTACACAACTAGCCCACAGTGCATACAAGGGACATGGAGAACAGTGGCAGAAAAAGAACACAGGGAGCAGTTTACACACAGCTGCTGAAGACCGCAGCCAGCACACATGACACCAACAACAGCATAGATGGAAAGAGAACGTGTACTACCATACCGACACACAGCCACACATCCAGACAGCTGCACAGCGGGTAGGCAATAGTGCCAGTAGCCAGCCTACAATGCAACACAATATCACAGTAAACACACTGTGACAAAAAGTGTCTGTCTGCAAACTTTGATGCCAGTTTTTATGCCCAGAACCTGTTCGGGTCAGGCTGAACTCAACTGCAAAGGATGCATGGCACCATGTATGTTGGCAATGAGAGATCACTGTCGCAAATTCATTTAACCCTTTAAATCACACTTTTGTACCCACTTTGATGCCTGTCATTTCTATTTTAATGCTGCTTTCAACTGATTTCCCTTTACGACAGCTCAATGCAACTTTTTTTGTCTCCTCATTAAGAATACAAATGATGTCAATAAGAAACTGGCTGAATAAGGTCCGTTTCATACTTGCGTTGTGGCATCCCGGTTTTGAAATCCGGCAGAGGATTTATTTTCAGTAGGGACAAAACAAATCAGGATTTATCAGGATGCATTCCATATTGTTGCGCTTTTTGACCAAACACAAAACCGCTGCAAGCTGCGGTTTTGTGTCTGGTCTGCGAAGCGGAACAAACCGGATCTGGCAGCAAAATCAATGTAAGTCATTGATGCCAGATCCTAAAAAAACTGATCACTCACCCATTGATTTACAATGATTTTAGTGCCTCATCCGGTTTATTCTGTTTCGATGTAACACAACCACATCCTAACGGAATGGATGCATCCGGATATGTTAACATCAAACGGAACCATTTTGATCCTGTTTTGAGATCCTCTGCCGGATCTCAAAACTGGACACCAAAATGCACGTGTGAAACAGGCCTAAGATGAAAACTTTAGCTTTGTGATAACTAAAGGGGAAAGATTTAGCGGAACCCTAGGGCTCAAAGTAGCAAAGTGGGAAGTTGACGTTAAAATCTGGGTGAACCTCACATACTGAGTCTAAGTTGCGATTCTGACAGACCCACATGTCGGGAATAGCTGCTTGTGTGGAGGGACAAGGCTATTTGGCTTGTCCCTCATGGTGGTCCAGTAGTCGCAGGTGGCCAGCAGCTGACACAGAAACTTGATTTTGGGTGAGGTAGTCGCGGTACGGTTTCGTCACTGGTTACAACGTTACTGGTTAACGGCATGATGTTACACTCTTCCTGAGAGTACGTAAGGTCAGCTTGGCACAGTTTACACAGACACCCCCTGTCCACATGGGCATAGGGTGTGAGAGAGGGTGGTTCACGCTATCTTCGGGCATGACACAACACTCACTCACAACCCTGATAAGCTGAGAGATGCCCCGGTGAAACAGAGCTCTACCAGCCTGGTAGACGGCCACTAGTTCCTCATTAGATATAAGCTTGGTCCGTTAACAGTACTATATCAGGTCAGAAACCCACAGATAGAGTATAACGTTATGCCGAAACACAGAAGTGGGGATTTGTGGATTGAGATATAAAACAGCGCAAGATTAATTTATATATTTAATTGCCTTAAGGACGCACTAGACACAACAGTATATACACAGATGGCCAGATGTGCAAATACAGATCGTGGTACAATCATTTAGCAAATGAAAGTCAGTTACAGGATATGTTGGTGGTTCTTGAAAGCTGTAGTTCCTTAGTCGTATTCTCGGATGGTTGGTTGCCGCAGTCACATGGAGGCAGTGACGTGAGCAGGTTTTCCAAGGTCCCTCCAAACATGTTACACCACGTGACCCCCTTCAGAGAAAACACAATGGCCTGTGCCCTGCATGGGCACTTTAACCCTTAGTCGGTCATGCCCTTCCCTCCCCCTTGGAGGATTCCACTCCCCCCTTCCTGGAAGCCAAAAATCCATGGATCCATGGACTTATGGTTCATAGTTCCACACCGGAAGGTCATAGGGAGATGATTCTGGTACAAACAGATTCGTCTGGGTTCTGGGTACAATTCGAGACCAAACATGGCACCGTTATTTGGGTCCTACAAGAATTTCTGTGTATCTCCCCTTCCCTGCGTCCCGCACGCAAGCGAAGATTGGGAGAACGTCCATCTCAGTCCCAGGTCATGAGTGGTGTATGTATGCAATGTTAGGTTAGTTCATAATGTCTTATGAACTGCAGGTTCCATGATATCTACAGAATTTCTTTGTTGTTATTGACCAGCTCAGTCCCCCACAGGCATTCATCCTGCCAGAGAAGCTGAGTTGTCAGTGTGGCTGAGTGGGGTGTGAAATGTAAACAAGTGGCCGTGCTTCAAAGCGGGGCCACCTGTGGAGCCTGATTTCCTCTGCCCACATATTCCTCACAGGGCGTAAATGAAGAAGAGTTAGGGGGTGTGATAGGCCACCTTAGAAAGATGTGCTTTTAGCGAGCGCTTAAAGGGGTTATCCAAGATCTATAATGCCCCCCCCCCCCATATGCCCTGGCCCCTCATAGAGGTTGCTTCGCTCCCCAACACTCGTGTTGCTTCTCATACCTGCACGGCTGCCACTGCACCTCCCTGCAGATAAAAAACATCCGGCATTGGGGTGAGGGGATAGCCAGTAGCAGGCCGCAATGGGAACAAGCTTCCCTAGCAACGCTATTGACTGCCCCCCTCCCCCCAAAATGTTTTCACCTGCGGGACAGGGAGATGCAGTGGCAGCCATGCCAATATCAGAAGCTTCGTAGGTATCGGGGAGTTGTAAGTACAACCTCTGTGAGGGAAGGGGGGTGGGGTGGATTATAGATCTTGGATAACCCCTTTAAAACTGTAGATCTTGGGAATTTTAGAATTAGAAGTGTCAATATATATATATATATATATTTTTTTTTTTTTTACATGGGCTTTTGTAGGTGACAGATGCCACTCAGTTGCCCTGATGAAAGCTTTTGATGGGCACTGCAGAACACACAATGTGAAATAGGGTATTGTTGTGTGTGTGTGTTTGTGTGTAGAGGAGGGGACATGCAGATAAGGAGGAGGTGATAGTGACTGGGAAAGCAGGGGCACAGAGAACACAGTGGAGGGTCAGGGGAGGCACACATGACAAGAAATGTGCACAAAAATGGAGTTTGTGATGAGTCGTATGTAGAAGTAACAGATTCCTTTGCCCCTTGACACAACATGACGTGCTGATTTTTCTAGAGACATGAAGCATCTGTAGAGCTGCTTGGGCTACATGGGATGCCGAGTGACGTCCGCTTGAAAAGGAGGTCTCATTATAAATAAGCTGCCTTCATAGTGCGGCGTTATTTTTGGGTGCTCCTTTATCCCCAACACCCTTTCCCCTCCCTCCGGCCCAGTAATTCCCCAGCTGGAGCAGCGGGGAGGGCAGGAGCTCAGACTATGTTACTCAGCATTTCATTCTCAGCATCAGTAAAAGGAGTCGGGGGCACCGGGACCCGCAGTGGCTACTGAGACAGGATACAAAGGGACCTAGATGGCATTCTCATCACCTCCTTTCTATTGTGTCAGACGAGCATGGACCTGGGAAGAGCCAGTGGCATCTCCAGCCTAATTGCGGATGCCTAATTATAACGGGCACAGCGAGTGAGGGCGCTGGATCATGGTAGGTGACAGTTCCAGCGCACTGTGGGTGGGGTTGTTATGGAGAGTGCCTGGGCGAGCCCCACGTAGTTCCTACATAGGACACTGTTGAGTGGTGGAGGAAATGCTGTCCCTTCTGAATTAGTGGGGTGACACTCCATACCTTCACCCGTCCATGTCTAGGAGGGGAATTTAGGACAAGGGGGTGGGAAGATTCTACTTTAACAGGCTAGAGGTTGTGGCTGGTTAAACATGGCCGCGTAGGAAGGGGAGGACCTAACGCAGACATCGGGATGAACTTGGAAGAGAAGCTGGGGACAGGTTCTCCTGACTAGACAAATGTCCCTGCGAGAGCCGTATTAAAGCTACAGTGCCCACCCCCATCCAGTGAGTCCTGGACAGGGCAGAAGTTACCGTACTAGAGATGGCAGGGGAATGGGGCGAGCAGTCACAGCTGTACATGTGTCCTAATCTACCCCCGGGCAGCGAAAAGCGCATGCAAATTAACGCGAATGAGAGAGCTGCCAGCCGCAGTGCCGCTTCCTACTGCAGTGCTACTGCCATGAGGAGCTACACACCGTGCACAACTTTCTGGAACCTATAGTGCCAGGCTGTGTCACCTCATGACTGCCCTGGAAGAACTGAAAATAACAATGTACATAAACCCTCTTAGAATCTAGAATCCTGCAGTGGGGCAGACGTATCAGCAAACCCCAAGCTAATAACTGGCGATATGTGGGTGGGAGATACAACCCATAGGCTCTTCTGGAACATCATGGGCGATGGGTCTGATGTATAGATTTGTCTACAAACTTTACATTACTATGGGGCAAATTGATCTGATTGTATACTTATGATATCACATATTATTGCATGCCCTGTTTATGGGTTACTTCAAATGTGCAGAGCCTCATGTGGATTAGTACATGGGCAAAGAACAGGGATTTGATATTAGGTGATGTTGCCTTTTAAACATAACCCTGGCTGGAAACTTCCCTTTATAACCCTGTATAACTTTGCTAAATCTCATGAATGTTAGGGTTAACTCCAAGCTCACTCCAATATGTCAAATACAGATGGAAACAGAACACATAAGACAGTCATGTAGTATAATAGTTTTCCATATAATAATAGTCATCTACTGTAATAGTTTCCCAGTCAACCCTTTCAGTCACACAGAGAAGCAATTCCTCTTTCACCAATCTCTTGCTGGTGGCTGTGGCACTTTTGGTGAGGTCCTGATACATCACTGGTTAACCATTTGTTTGCTAGAATAGTATTGAAGTGACTGTATCTTTAAAGGGATGTCATTTTATATCAGTTTTTTTAATAGTGTAGGATGGGCCTGATGTAGGACGTCACCCATTGCTCTCCTCCTCCCCCCTCCTTCCTACACGCTCTCTTTTTTCTGTCTTTTTTATTCTGTCGTTCCTCTGGTTAGTTTTCTAATGGAGCACAATTCACAAAGTTGCCTTCTGCCTCCCTGTGAGGAAGCCTAAATTGGACACTGTGCTGTAGAGGGGACCAGGATTTTTAAAGAGGAACCCCCTGCCACGATCGAAATCTGGAATTCCCAAAGGAAGCATTATTCCTTTTATTTTTTAATGTGCATTTTGCAGGAATATTTTTATTTTTGTGGGGCATACGGAAAGTTGGATGTGGGGTTGCAGAAGGAAAAGCGAGCGTACAGCTGCTGCCTGTGACTCAGTAACTTTGTGTGTGTAACAGTGGAGTATAAGAGGATACACTATACAGCCATGTATGCTTCACCTTTATGTCTGACACAGGTAAAGTGACTTTCATCCAATTATTCGCTTAGCACTTTGAAATCCTCTTTTCCCACCCTGCTTGCTACTTCCCGCTGCCTTCTCAAGCCTTGTCATACGCAGCTACGTTTGCATCTTTATAGGATGTTTAATGCATGGCAATGTAGGGTGAGAAGCTTGGCTTTCAGATCAAACAGCCCAGAATAAGAAAGTGCCTGTTCCTAAACATTACGATTATGATAATTGTGATGTTTATGGCTTTTCAGAATATGGAAAAATGAAACTAGAAACTGGTTATAATGGTTATAAGTTTTTTAAGGAAGTAAAGGAAGGTCACATTTTCACACATTTTTGTTTTCATTATTGTTGAAAATATCAACTGAGATATAGTTTTGGCTGTAGGTTTTTAAGAACTTGTATTTTCTCAGGAATGTATTGCAGGCCGTTCTTTGCTGATAAAAAAAAAAAATCTAGTCACATGTCTAGTCCGCCCCTCACCCACCCAACGCCCTCTTGCCCGCTCTTTTCTGGGACATGTATTTTTAATATATATATATATATATAGTGTGTAATTTGGAGTGGGGGCATTTGGCAGCATCTCTGTCATATTTCGGAAGAATGGTTTAGGAACTTGTTTTCAATTATATTAATGTACTTTTATGTTCTATAGATAAATGGTTGCTTGTTTATGTCTTATCACACTTACACTACAGTCCCGTTATTCCCTGGGGTGCTTAGTAATAGTGGGTGTTTTCTACTTTGCTCCCTATTCTAATGCATGGAAGCTTGTTAACTACTGCAGAGCAACAACTAGGTCCAGCTTGTTTATATCTTATTGTTTGCTCAAATGGCAGCACAGGAGTTAATGGGTGGAAAAGGAGTTAATGGGTGGAAAAGGCCTGGTGAGTGAAGTGACCTTGGACTGGTATGACACCACTCCCAATAAGCAGTGGAAAACCAATTGTTCACACTTTGATGGAATTTGGTACACATGCGGTTTAAATTGTCATCTCTCTTGTGTTATCTATCTATCTATGGATATAGCTGTGTATGTAGATGTATTAATAGAGTGTATGGTACCTGGCATGAACTTGCAAAAAAAATTGGGGTCATTTATTAAGGGACTTATGACAATTTTAGTAGTAAAGATAGATGCAAGTCCATTTTTTAACCGGCCATGCAACAATATTTAGTCGTATGGCGAGTTTTACGCCATGTTCGGCAGTTGGGCGAGAGACTTGCATAAAGGTAAGCAGCATTACCATAGGCATTGTGTAGGGTTGTCACAATACCGAAAATTTGATTTGATTTCATTACCATAAAAAAGTATTACAATACCATTCGATACCACACGAAAAAAAATAAAACACAATATAAAGCAGAGTGCATTCTGCATTTTATGGAACGTCCGGCCTATAATAGAACAGTCCTGTCCTTTTTTTTGGGGGGACAAGGTAATTAAAAAAATGGCAAATCACGTGTTTTTTATTTTTTGTGTTTATATTTTTAGATGTAAAATTGTGAAAGGGGGTGATTTAAACTTTTAATATTTTGGTGGGGGGTGGGTTATAATTTTTTTTTTTTTTTTTTACTTTAGCCACCTTAGGGAGGCTAGAACCTTTGTCCTATTCACCCTAATAGGCGGAGGGATTCTACAATCATATACCTAATACTGGCTAAGTACAATATTACACAATGGGGATGTAAAACAGAATATCTACCTGTATGTTGAGCTGTATGGAAGAGCTCATTGACTTCACTGAGATGTTTTCATAAGGCGTCCCCTTTTCTGCAGGTTAGTCAGGTTCTTGCCCTGTAAGAACTGTTCCATGTATGCTGTTAATGTATAGAATACAAGACCTGACTTAGAGAATGGGACAGTTTAGCATGAGGCAAAATTCAACTGTACTTATTTGCAGCAGTCACTATCAGCAAGTTCTAAACTGCCACTGAAAACTCAGCACTTAATGTTTTTTTTTTTTATGCTTCAAGGATTTCAGGCACCAGCCTTACATCACTGTGATCAGTGGCAAACAATGGCTGGTGTTGTTGAAAGCACACAGCCATTGGACACTAAAGCAGTGGAAATGCATCTTCTGGAGCCAGTAGTGGACTTTTACCACCGTGCAAACCAGGCAAATGCTTGGGGATCATGAGGGCCCCTACTGGTGATAAGTCATTGGCAGAAAAAAAAATAATACAAGGGCTCCAGAGTAATGTCTGTAGAGTAGAATTGTCCAGGCTGCACTGCAAAACTGGTAGTGGGGCTTAGCATGGCGATTTTGGCAGAGCTTAGAGCACAGCTTTAAAGTGTTCTAGGTGGATCTTAGTGACCCGATGAGAGTTGCTAGATATAACTTTACTTGGAGCCCCAGAAATGCCAAATCCATCTGTCTAGAGTGTTGATTCAGTTAACTTGCAGTTAAGAACCTTTTCTGTATATGGTACATAATGCCACTTTTAAAATTAGTTTGATCTAGGCCACTTTAGATGACCACATGCAGTTTTACCATTCATGGAAACCAGGACTAGACAGATTTAATTTTTCCCATGTGATCCGACTTTTTCCAAGGTAAGCTGCGCAAATAGTGGCTGGCAGACAATTATCTCACGTTCAAAGTAGAATTAAACAACTGTAGTCTGAGAGATAGCTATTGGCCAAGTCATAGCAGCAGTTTAATGAAGACCCAGTGCTTCTATACGCAAGCAAGGCCTAAAAATAATGCATCCATCTTGACTGGTCTGCCTAGATCTTTGACCTGAAGTACAGTACATCCATCTCATGGGATGAATAAGACAACTACATGTAAATGAAAGCCAGGTCTTATCATCCATGTCTGGGTTTACTAATTATCAGCTAGTATCTACTGTAAAAACCTTTCCAGAATATGCTGTGGATATGATCTTTGGTTGTATAATGCATGCACATCATTCTGCCTTTTCTAGTGTGCACTGGACTTTTGCCTTTAAAAGGGGTCTCCGAGTTATATATATATTGATGATCTATCCTCAGGATAGGTCATCAATATCAGATCGGCGGGATCCAACACCCGGCACCCCCACCGATCAGCTGTTTGAAGAGGAGGCGCGCGCCGTATCAGCACTGCCTCCTCTTCATTGTTTACATGCTGGCCGACACGGGGGTAGTGGTAAGTAGGTGTAATTACACCTCACCGCCCCATTCATTTCTATGGGAAGAACCACTACCGCCGTGTCGGCCAGCATGTAAACAGTGAAGAGGAGGCAGCGCTGATACGGCGCGTGCCTTCTCTTCAAACAGCTGATTGGCGGGGGTGCCGGGTGTCGGACCCCCGCCGATCTGATATTGATGACCTATCCTGAGCATAGGTCATCAATATATATAACTCTGAGAACCCCTTTAAAGATGTTTTCCTGAGATTTTACTACTGATGACCTATCTTCAGGATAGGTCATCAGTATCTGATCAGTGGGGGGTCAGAAACCTGGGACTCCAGCCGATCAGCTTTTTGAGAAGGCACCACACGGTCTTCTTGCAGCTTACAAAGCGTAGCGCCGTATATTGTTTAGCGTCTGGGTTTGGTGTTGTGCTCAGCCCCATTCACTTCAATGGAGCTGAGTGCAGTACCAAACATAGCTGCTATACAATGTTTGAGGCTGTGGTTGGTAAGCTGCAAGATGGCCGTAGCTTACCAAGGCCCAGCTTACCACAATGGACCCGCAAGATCAGGTACTGCTGATCAATCCTGAGGATAAGCCCTCAGGATCAAAATCTCAGAAACCCCTTTAAGGCTACATTCACACTACAAAAATGGCCATGAAAAACGTACACACTTGGGGGCGTGGCCTGACCGCTGGTTGTGATGGACGCTTGAGCCTGCAGCTCCGTCACACTCACACTAAAAAACCGCCACTACTAGCGATAAACTTGCTGAAAATGGTCAGAACTGGGAGAGACAAAGGCAGTGACACCCCTGGCACGCAGAAAAGCCAGAAAGCGCAGATGGAATTGCAGAAATACTGGAAGAAGACGAACTCCGGCTCTCCATATAAAGCTGCCAAGATGGCGCCCGCAGAAGAGGAAGGTGGAGCTGAAGGTGAGGAGCGCAACAGACGGTGAGCAAGACACCACGCTAGCTCCTATAACCAAGGGGTATCTAAAAAAACAGACTTTAAAACCTGTTTTGTCTGAATTAGCAGCCATAAGAGCAGACGTTCACCAGATAGGACATAGAGTTGAAAGTCTAGCTACCCGGGAGGAATTGATTTCTTTTTCCGGGGCCTCTCAAATGGCGGGACAGGCCGAAAGTCTTAACAAGGCATTAACTCTTATAGAAGATCAAGAAAACCGCAGCAGGCGGAAAAATATACGTATCAAGGGATTACAAGAATCCTGGGCAGCTGAGGCATTGCCATCCATAACTATGGAACGGTTTTCGGAGCAAACAGAGCGGCGCCCATCACTATTAAGCACATCCACAGGGCTCTCCGCCCAAAAACCAAATCAGTATCAAATACCAAGACATCGCTCCTACCACGCTCTCCAAGCGTCGGCTAATGAAGCCGTTATTGGATGCATTGAGAGAAAACAACATCCAATACGCGTGGCTATACCAGTTCGGTCTAGCAATACGCAAGAATGGCAGAAGAATTGTAATATGCACACCCTCTGATCTGGAGAATGTTTGGAACATCCCGCCTCTAGAAGTGACATAATGACTGCCCATACAAGATCTAGAGCAGTGGTTCTCAACTCCAGTCCTCGGGACCCACCTGCCAGTCAGGATTTAGGAATATCCCACAGAATGAATACCTGTGGTAAGTCCTGATGGATGGACGCTAATTATATCAGCTGGTCTAAACTAAGGAAATCCTGAAAACCTGACTGGCAGGTGGGTCCCGAGGACTGGAGTTGAGAACCACTGATCTAGAGCCTTTACCGCCTCTGCCACGAGTGGAGCATTCGAGGAAAGCATCTAGAGTGTGCTCGCCGAAGAGGAAAACAATGGCTGCAAACAACACCTGAGCATAGAGGAGGACTTTCTCATCAGAGGGCAATGTCCATGAGGTTTTTGCTTATACAAGGCTTTTGATGCCTTGCTGTAGTGGACTCATAGTTATAGATCAGCCACGTTAATGCCGCATAGCATTTGGATGCTGGGTGATGTCGAGCGACATATCTCACCCTAATAGGATTAGCTTTTGACTGACCATCAAAGCTGTGGTTTCTTTGTTTTAGTTTATGTTTTTAGTTTGGCAAGTTTTACAGTGTATTAGCCCACCTAGATCATTATGGTTGTGGTGGCCTATTGTCTAACATTCCACTGTTCTACTTAAACCCCACCCTGTCCCGTGCTTTCTCTTCGAATACCTTGTTAATTGTGTTGAAGTAGGAGTATTTGGCCGGTATAGAATTGGTAATAATTTGAGCGTGTCACCAGGCTAGGCGCGCAATATTATTACAGTACAAAGTGCTTTAGATTGCTCACAGTTAGTCTTTAGTACTTAGGGAATGTTTTGACACATCTCTCACCACTTACCTTTACTTCACTACCTTCCTCTACCCGAGGACTTAGTCCTCAACTACTTACCCTTTTCTACTCTAACATAAGATCTCTTGTGCCATCAGTACGAAGTACGAAGAGAGTGCAGGTATCGTAGACCACACTTTAGAAAATATCAGAGTGTATAACTGCCTTTTAATGTTAAAAAAATAAACTCACCGCATAAACGACATGTGCTGCTGTTGTTGCTTAAACTAAGATTTCGGGTTGTGTTTTTGCAGGAAACGCACTTTAAGAGAATCAGAGTCCCCAAGATGCCTTCACAGGTCTATAACCAGTGGTATCACAATGAGAGTACGGATTCCTCATCTAAGGGGGTATCTCTAGCGATTCATAAAGATCTCCCTTTCCAGGTGACAGGAAAATATGTAGATGCTGAAGGGAGAGCACTTTTTGTAAAAGGTACTGTATAGAGATGAGCGAGCACTAAAATGCTCGGGTGCTCGTTATTCAAATCGAATTTTTCCCGATGCTCGGGTGCTCGTTTCGAATAACGAACCCCATTGAAGTCAATGGGAGACTTGAGCATTTTTTGCAGGGGACCAAAGCTCTGCACAGGGATGGTTGCGTGAAAACCTGGAAACCTCAGAAAATGATGGAAACACCACGGAAATGGACAGGAAACAGCAGGGACAGCATGCATGGATGCCTCTGAGGCTGCCTAATCGCACCATTATGCCAAATTCTGGGCAACAGCCTGGTGGTGACCCTCAAGACAATTGTGCTGACCCAGACCAAGAGGGGCAAGGCACATGCGCTGGCACATGTTAGGAAAGGTGCAACAAAAGTCCATCACCGCCTGCGGGTGACACCACTGCCCATGCTGGCACTGCTGTCCTATCCCCCGCTCCAGGACGCAGACATAAGCGTCTCCCTCCCCGCACCCACCCAGTGGTCCACAGCGTACACAAAGTTCTCCCAGCACAGTCCCCAGCTCTCCCCATCCCAGACGGGCAAACACACACCCCACACCCACCCTGTCCACAGCAGACACAAAGACCTCCAAGCACAGTGCCCAGCTTTCCTAATTCCAGACGGGCTAAGACGCACACTGCACCCACCCATTAGTCTCCACAAGTGGGTGGGTGCAGAGCCTTTTAGTGCCCCTCAAGACAATGTTTGTGTGCCAGGGCCGGGTAGAAACCCTCCTTGAAGTTGTGAGGGAGAGGCCTCCGGTGACCCTCAAGACAATTTTGGGCGACAGTGTAGTGGCGAGCCTCCAAAAAATTGTGGGTGAGAGCCTGGAGGTGACCCTCAGAAACAATTGGTTTGAAAAAGCATGGTGGTGCACCCCTGAATGACAGTCTGTGACTGAGATTGCAGGTGAACCCGCTAAAGTTGTAGTCTGGCACACCTTGGTGGTGAACCCCTAAATTACATAGTTTGACTGAGATTGCAGTTTACAGTATGGCGGTGAACCCCAGAGTGGCTTGGTTAGACTAAGATAGCAGCTGAACCACCCAAAAATTTAGCCTGACACAGCATGGCGGTGACAACAGAGTGACCAAGTTAGATGAGGTAGAAGGTGAGCCACGCAAAAATTTAGCCTGACACAGCATGGCGGTGACAACAGAGTGACCAAGTTAGATGAGGTAGCAGGTGAGCCACCCAAAAATTTAGCCTGACATAGCATGGCGGTGACACCAACAAGTGACCAAGTTAGATGAGGTAGCAGGTGAGCCACCCAAACATTTAGCCTGACACAGCATGGCGGTGACACCAACAAGTGACCAAGTTATATGAGGTAGCAGGTGAGCCACCCAAACATTTAGCCTGACACAGCATGGCGGTGACACCAACAAGTGACCAAGTTAGATGAGGTAGCAGGTGAGCCACCCAAACATTTAGCCTGACACAGCATGGCGGTGACACCACCAAGTGACCGAGTTAGATGAGTTAGCAGGTAAGCCACCCAAAACATGTAGCCTGACACAGCATGGTGGTGACACCACCAAGTGACCAAGTTAGATGAGGTGGCAGGTGAGCCACCCTAAAATTTAGCCTGACACAGCATGGCGGTGGCACCACCAAGTGACCAAGTTAGATGAGGTAGTAGGTGAGCCACCCAAACATGTAGCCTGACACAGCATGGTGGTGACAACAGAGTGACCAAGTTAGACTGAGTTAGCAGGTGAAGCACATAAAATTTTACCCTGACACAGCATGGCAGTGAACCCAGAGTGACCAAGTGAGACTGAGTTAGCAGGTGAAGCACATAAAATTTTACCCTGACAAAGCATGGCAGTGAACCCAGAGTGACCAAGTGAGACTGAGTTAGCAGGTGAAGCACATAAAATTTTACCCTGACACAGCATGGCGGTGACAACAGAGTGACCGAGTGAGACTGAGTTAGCAGGTGAAGCACATAAAATTTTACGCTTACACAGCATGGCGGTGACAACAGAGTGATCAAGTGAGACTGAGTTAGCAGGTGAACCACATAAAAATTTACCCTAACACAGCATGGCGGTGACAACAGAGTGACCAAGTGAGACTGAGTTAGCAGGTGAAGCACATAAAATTTTACCCTGACACAGCATGGCGGTGACAACAGAGTGACCAAGTGAGACTGAGTTAGCAGGTGAAGCACATAAAATTTTACCCTGACACAGCATGGCGGTGACAACAGAGTGATCAAGTGAGACTGAGTTAGCAGGTGAACCACATAAAAATTTACCCTAACACAGCATGGCGGTGACAACAGAGTGACCAAGTGAGACTGAGTTAGCAGGTGAACCACATAAAAATTTACCCTAACACCTCATGGCGGTGACAACAGAGTGACCAAGTGAGACTGAGTTAGCAGGTGAACCACATAAAATTTTACCCTGACACAGCATGGCGGTGACAACAGAGTGAGCAAGTTAGACTGAGGAAGCAGGTGAACCACCCAAAAATTTACCCTGACACAGCATGGCGGTGAACCCAGAGTGACCAAGTTAGACTGAGGTAGCAGGTGAACCACCCAAAAATGTAGCCTGACACAGCATGGCGGTGACACCACCAATGCCTTTGGCAGACTGAGATTGCAGTCAAATGGTTTGAAGTTGACTCTCCTCAAAAAAATTTTTTGAGTGTCTGTAGTTGACCCTCCTAAAAAATTGTTTTTGAGTGTCTGTAGTTGACCCTCCTAAAAAGTTGTTTTTGAGTGTCTGTAGTTGACGCTCCTAAAAAATTGATTGGAGAGAGGGCCTGTAGGTGGCTCTCCCTAAACATTGTTTGAAAAGAGAGCCAGTTGGCCCTCTGAAAAATTGCCTGTTGGCTCAGTGTTTGTGTAAGAAGAGAAGGAGGAGGGGAGAGGATACATGAAGAATCTTCATGTTGAGCTGCTTTCCCCCGGTGGAGATTTGAATTCCGGTGAAATTCAGGCTTTATTCATTTTAATAAGCGTCAGCCTGTCAGTGCTGTCAGTTGACAGGCGTGTACACTTATCAGTGATGATGCCACCAGCTGCACTGAAGACCCGCTTTGACAACACGCTAGCGGCAGGGCAGGTCAGCACCTCCAAGGCGTACAGCGCCAGTTCGGGCCACGTGTCCAGCTTTGCAACCCAGTAGTTGTATGGAGCAGAGTGATCACGCAGGACGTTGGTATGGTCAGCTAGGTACTCCCTCACCATCTTTCTGAACAGCTCCCCCCTACTCTGCCTAGACTGGGGACGGGTGACATAGTCTTGCTGGGGTGACATAAAACTGGGAATCACAGAAAACATACCATAAAAGATAGCCTTTATTAAATATGCATTAAAAAGGGGCTGGTATTTACAGCTCAAAAAATAATAACAAAAATAAATATATCAAAGTGAATGACGGGTAGTATGTGGAGGTGGTTTTGTATCCCTGGGCTTGTTGATGTAGTAGGGGGGCCTAACAAAGATAGAAAAAGGCTCACCCTATCCTTGCCCTATACTGGTATACCCTGCCTATGACGGAATGGCCGCCCCGATAGGGGCGATCCCGTGCCTGGAACCTCCTGGGATCCCTAGTGAGGCCCTGGCACATAGTAGGCCGTGACATAAAACTGGCAAAGGCCTTGGAGAGTGTTCCCCTGCCAGCGCTTGACAAGCTGCCTTCTCGCCTCCTCTCCCCCGCTAGTTGGCCCACAGAACCACGTCCTCTGCCGCTAGCGGTGTTAGATGGGAAGGATAGTTTCATCTTGTGCACCAGGGCCTGTTGATATTGATTCACTCTCGTACTCCTTTCCTCTACAGGAATGAGAGTGGAAAAGTTCTGCTTGTACCGGGGGTCCAGGAGGGTGAACCCAGTAATCGGTGTTGGCAAAAATGTTTTTAACGCAAGGGTCACGGGAAAGGCAGCCTAACATGAAGTCAGCCATGTGCGCAAGAGTCCCAACACGCAAGAATTCCCTTTCCTCAGTAGGCTGACTCTTCATTTCCTCCTCCTCCAACTCCTCCTCTTCAGCCCATACACGCTCAACAGATAAGAAGGAATGAGCATAGGTACCCTCTTCATTCTTGCCAACAGTCTCCTTCTCTTCCTCCTCCTCCAATACGCGCTGAGAAACAGACCTGAGGGTGCTCTTGCTATCAAGCAACGTATCTTCTTCCCCCATCTCCTGTGACAAGCGCAAAGCCTCTGATTTCATGCTGAGCAGTGAATTTTTCAGCAGACAAAGCAGCGGGATGGTGACGCTGATAATGGCGGCATCGCCGCTGACCATCTGTGTTGACTCATTAAAGTGGCTTAACACCTGACAGATATCAGACATCCACGTCCACTCCTCATTGTAGACTTGAGGAAGCTGACTAACCTGACTACCAGTTCTCGTGGAAGTTGTCATCTGGCAGTCTACAATGGCTCTGCGGTGCTGGTAAACCCTGGCTAACATGTGTAATGTGGAATTCCATTGCGTGGGCACGTCGCAGAACAGTCGGTGAGCTGGCAGTTGTAAGTGTCGTTGCACTGCCCTGAGGGTGGCAGCATCTGTGGTTGACTTACGGAAATGCACACAGATGCGTCGCACCTTGGTGAGCAATTCAGACAAATTGGGGTAGGTCTTGAGGAACCGCTGAACCACAAGATTGAACACGTTGGCCAGGCATGGCACATGTGTGAGTCTGCCGCGTTGCAGAGCCGCCACCAGGTTATGCCCGTTGTCACACACAACCATGCTTGGTTTGAGGTTCAGCGGCGCCAGCCAAAGATCGGTTTGCGCCGTGATGCCCTGTAACAGCTCTTGGGCGGTGTGCCTCTTGTCACCTAAGCTCAGCAGTTTCAGCACTGCCTGTTGGCGCTTACCCACGGCAGTGCGCCTGGAGCTACCGACTGAAGGCGCCGTGCTCACGGATGGTAATTGAGAGGAGGAGGGGTTGGAGGAAGAGGCATAATAAGCCTGAGAAACTGTGACTGAGGCAGGCCCCGCAATCCTCGGTGTGGGCAGCACATGAGCGGACCCAGGGTCAGACTCGGTCCCAGCCTCCACCAAGTTAACCCAATGTGCCGTCAGTGAGATATAGTGTCCCTGCCTGCCAGCACTTGTCCACGTGTTTGTGGTTAGGTAGACCTTCTCAGTAACCGCGTTGGTCAGGGCACGGATGATTTTCTCTGACACGTGATGGTGTAGGGCTGGGACGGCACATAATGAAAAATAGTGGCGGCTGGGGACCAAGTACCGAGGGACAGCCACCGCCATCAGGTTGCGGAAAGCCTCAGTCTCTACCAGTCTATAGGGCAGCATCTCCAGGCTCAACAATTTGGAGATGTGGACGTTTAGGGCTTGTGCATGTGGGTGGCTAGGATTGTATTTGCGCTTGTGCTCAAATGTCTGCTGCAAAGACAGCTGAACGCTGCGCTGGGACACATTGGTGAAGGTTGTGGAGGTGAAGGGGTGGTTGTAAGGCGGGAGGCGCTCGTGTCGGGGTCCTGGGCGGGGGTTGACTCGCCGAGCCAGCATGTGACACAGGGGAAGGGGCAGTGGTGTGATCCGCAGGAGGTGAACGGCCTTGGTTCCACTGAGTCGGGTGTTTAGCACTCATATGCCTTTGCATGCTGGTAGTGGTTAGGCTGGTAGTGGTGGCTCCCCTGCTGATCCTGGTGTGGCACAGGTTGCACACCACAGTCCGTCGGTTATCCTCACTTTCTTTAAAAAACCTCCAGACTTGTGAACATCTAGGCCTCGGCACGGGAGCTTGACTCCGTGAAACAGTTGCTGATCTACCTGCTCTGGCCCTGCTTCTCCCTCTGGCCACCCCACTGCCTCTTCCAACCTGTTCTGGTGCTGCACTTGCCTCCCCCTCAGAAGCACTGTCTTGAGTTGGATTACCAACCCAGCTCGGGTCAGTCACCTCATCATCCACCAGCTCTTCCTCCGATTCCTCACTCTGCTCCCCCCTCGGACTTACTGCCCTGACAACGTCACTGTCTGACAACTGTGTCTCATCATCCGACACATCTTCACACACTACTTGCACTAAGTCCACACTCTCATCACCCACAGACTGTGAAAGTTCTAAATTTTGGGCATCGGGACAGAGCAACTGCTCAGGTTGCTGTTGAGCAGTGGTTTGTGTCTCTGGGTAGGGTCCTGAAAAGAGTTCCTGTGAGTATGCCAGATCTGAATCCATACTTTCCGTGGGGGGGGGGGGGCAGGCTGGGGGGAAGTAGGTTGAGCTGGAGGAGCCAGAGGTCTACTCCCTTGGCTAGCGTGGGTGGACTGCGTGGTGGATAAATTACTGGATGCATTGTCCGCTATCCACGTCATCACCTGTTCGCACTGTTGTGGTTTCAATAGTGGTGTACCACGTGAACCAGTAAGTTGCGTGATGAAGCTAGGGAGCGAAACTCTGCGGCGTTCCACTGCTCCCTCATCAACATGTACTGTGTCACCCTGCCCAGGACCACGGCCTCTGCCCCCTACACTACTTGAACGCCCACGTCCTCGACCCTTAGCCCTTGGGTTCAACATTTTGTATGTTCACTGCACTGTATCATATATAACTGACAGAAAAAACGTAGTCTTTAGACGGCGGCTATTGTACCGCAAACCACTCAATTTTTCACTGCAATGTATGATATATAACTTAGAGAAAAAACGTATATTTTCTACACTCCGGCTAGTGTGCAGCACACGACAGAATTTTTCACTGCACTGTATAATATATAACTGAGAGGAAAAACGTGTATTTTCTACACACCGGCTAGTGTGCAGCACAAGACAGAATTTTGCACTGCACTGTAGTATATATGACTGAGAGGAAAAACGTATATTTTCTACACTCCGGCTAGTGCAGCACATGACAGAATTTTGCACTGCACTGTAAAATATATAACTGAGAGACAAAACGTATATTTTCTACACTCCGGCTAGTGTGCAGCACACAACAGAATTTTTCACTGCACTGTATAATATATAACTGAGAAAAAAAATGTATATTTTCTACACTCCGGCTAGTGGCAGCACACGACACAATTTCGCACTGCACTGTAGTATATATGACTGAGAGGAAAAACATAGTCTTTAGACGGCAGCTATTGCACTGCAAACCACTCAATTTTTCAATGCACTGTAGGATATATAATTGAGAGGAAAACGTATATTTTCTACACCCCGGCTAGTGTGCAGCACACAACAGAATTTTGCACCGCACTGTAGTATATATGACTGAGAGGAAAAACGTATATTTTCTACACTCCGGCTAGTTTGCAGCACACAACAGAATTTTGCACTGCACTGTATAATATATAACTGAGAGGAAAAACGTATATATTCTCTACACTCTGGCTAGTGTGCAGCACACGACACAATTTCGCACTGCATTGTAGTATATGTGACTGAGAGGAAAAACGTAGTCTTTAGATGGCGGCTATTGCACCGCAAACCACTCAATTTTTCACTGCACTGTAGGATATATAATTGAGAGGAAAACGTATATTTTCTACACCCCGGCTAGTGTGCAGCACACAACAGAATTTTGCACCGCACTGTAGTATATATGACTGAGAGAAAAAACGTATATTTTCTACACTCTGGCTAGTTTGCAGCACACGACAGAATTTTGCACTGCACTGTAATATATATGACTGAGAGGAAAACCGTATATTTTCTACACTCCGGCTAGTGTGCAGCACACGACAGAATTTTTTACTGCACTGTATAATATATAACTGAGAGAAAAAACGTATATTTTCTACACTCCAGCTAGTGTGCAGCACACAACAGAATTTTGCACTGCACTGTATAATATATAACTGAGTGGAAAAACAAATATTTTCTATACTCCGGCTAGTGTGCAGCACATGACACAATTTCGCACTGCACTGTAGTATATATGACTGAGAGGAAAAACATAGTTTTTAGACGGCAGCTATTGCACCGCAAACCACTCAATTTTTCACTGCACTGTAGGATGTATAACTGAGTGGAAAAACGTATATTTTCTACACTTTTGCTAGTGTGCAGCACAAGACAGAATTTTGCACTGTACTGTATAATATATAAATGAGAGGAAAAACGTATATTTTCTACACTCCGGCTAGTGTGCAGCACACGACATAATTTCACACTGTACTGTAGTATATATAACTGAGAGGAAAAACGTATATTTTCTACACTCCGGCTAGTATGCAGCACACGACATAATTTCGCACTGCACTGTAGTATATATAACTGAGAGGAAAAACGTAGTCTTTAGACGGCGGCTATTGCACCGCAAACCACTCAATTTTTCACTGCACTGTAGGATATATAAAAAAACGTATTCCCTAGACTGACGCTACTGTACAGCACACAACATAATTGTTCACTGGACTGTAGTGTATAGAAATGATATAAAAAACGTATTCCCTAGACTGACGCTACTGTACAGTACACTACATAATTGTTCAGTGGACTGTAGTGTATAGAAATGAGAGAAAAACGTGTTCCCTAGACTGACGCTACTGTACAGTATACTACACACTGGACTGTAGTGTATAGAAATGAGAGAAAAAACGTATTCCCTAGACTGCACTACAGATCCCAGCAAGCCAAGGTACAGCAGCAGCAGCAAAAATGAGTATTGAGAGGACTTTGGGCAATTTCTTTTGGGTCTGTGTGGACCACGTGCTGTCCCTTCTGCCACCAGTCACTGTGTACAGTGTGCAGCCAAGATGGCGGTAGCTGCACTACAAGTCCCAGCCAGCAGCCAGGAGGAGACCAAAAAAAAAGGTGCTTGTAGCCCTTAGAAGGGCTGTTGGGTTCTTTGTGGGTGATTCCTGCCTAACCAACATCTAAATTCAGGCCCTAACACTCTTCCTGACAGACAGCAGCTCTATCCCTAATCTCATGCAGGCAGCGTCTGACTCGAGCAGCGCGGGAACCAGATTCTTATATTCCCAGGTCATCTGATCTGGCCAGCCAATCCCTGCTATCGACTTGTAGGGGCCCCACGTGATGCTAGGAGGTACCAAAGACTCTCCTGCATGTTGATTGGCTGAGAAAAGGCGCCTAACATGCAGGAAGAGGAAGTTGCCATTTCCTCGAGGATCGCAATATGCTCGTCCGAGTATCGAGCCTATGCGAATACTCTAATACTCGAACGAGCACCAAGCTCGGACGAGCATGTTCGCTCATCTCTAGTACTGTAGCTTCTACACCACTTACATTTGCTAATTTATATGCACCAATTGTCTACCAGGTTACGTGACTCTTGAAAACATTAGAGGACCTGAAGCTGTTTGCGGTAGGCTCAATTATACTGGGAAGTGATCTAAACCTGGTACTAAACCCTCTTTTAGACTCCTCAACGACCAGATCCCAGGTAGCACAGAGAGATCTGAGCAAATTGCAAGCGAAGCTACAGGAGTTAGACCTGGTGGATGTTTGGAGAACCCATCAACCTTCTACTCCACACCTCATCAAAGCTATCACAGACTGGACTACCTCCTAGTGTCTAAACCCCTGCTAGAGGTCTCCAAGAAATTAGACATGGGGTCTTTCACCGTTTCTGATCGCGCCCCTTGTTGGACATTGATCACATTGAATGCACTGACTCCCAGGTCATGGAACTGGAGACTAAACAAGTCACTTTTAGATAAACCACAGGTAAAACAAGAAGTAAATTCCCACTTAGACTCATCTTTCGCTAATAATAAGTCCACTGAGGTTAGCCTTCCTACTGTCTGGGAGGCCCATAAGGCCTATATCAGAGGAGTTTTCATAGAATTAGGCTCCAGATTTAAGAAACTTGCCTAGAAAGATATTGATGACACACTTAAAAAGATAGCAGGTATTGAGCGCTTTCATAAAAGATCTAGGGCATTGGAGGCACAAGAAGAGCTCAGACACCTTGGAGAGCATCTTAGGGACCAATTTAATCTTAGATCTTTCAAACAATGTCTTTACTTTCAACAGCTAATATATGTGCATGGTAATAAAGGCGGTCGTCCGATGTCTTCTATGATTAAGAAAAAAGTCACTCTCTCACATATCAGCGGTGAAAAACGCTCAAGGGCAGGTGGTGAAAGCAACGCCAAGCATAGTTAAGGCATTCCAAACATTCTATGCTGAATTATATAATTTAAAGCAGTCAGAACCCCAAACCTATACGCCCTCTAGAGAACAGGCTATTGAGTCCTTCGTGAGGATCTGAAATCTGCCCACATTAGATCATCATGCGAAACAGGATTTAGTGAAACCGGTTTCTATAGAGGAAATCTGAACTGTTGTAAATAGCTTTTCTCTTAAAAAGAGCCCAGGCCCTAATGGTCTCCCTCTGCAATACTATAAAGCATGCTCAGACCTACTCTTCCCACATTTATCCACATTACGTAACGATCTCCTAACTACGTCCCATATTTACAGGCAAACGCAGGAGGCTCATGTGACTCTCATACCAAAGGAAGGGAAGGTAAGAATAATACACATAAGCTGTTTTGCATTGTCCATATGGCTCATAGAACAGGGACCCCGCTGGCATTGTTGGGAGTTTATGCCAAAAAGGCATTTGACCGGGTAGACTGGTCCTTTATGAAGCAGACCTTGCTGAGGTTCCAATTCCCACTGCAGTTTGTGGAGGCTATCTTCACTTTGTATGCCCAGCCTTATGCCAGACTCAAAATAAATGGAACATTGTTTGCCCTACTTGAGGTTCAGAATGGCACTCAACAGGGTTGTCCTCTTTCTCCCACCTTATTTATCTTAGTAGCGGAAACGCTTTTACAAGCTAAAAGACAGGAGTCAGGAATAAAAGGATTCCGATGTGGGAGGTTTGAATTTAAGTCTCTGGCTTTTTGAGAGCAAATACACCTTTTGTGTGGTGCTCAGGTTCCATTAAATACCTGGGATTAGAGTTGCAAGCCAGCTATCTAAACTGTATGATCTCAATATTGCTCCATTGCTATCTGAGTTTGTTGAGCTTCTGAAGTGCTATGATTTGCCTCTGATCTCCTGGATGGGTAGAATCAATCTAATAAAATGCTATATCCTCCCCAAAGTATTATATCGCATGCAGATGATACCTATTTGATTACCTGTAACTTTCTTTAAAGCTCTGAAACAGGCATTCTCACGTTATGTATGGAAAGGTAGGAAACCTAGGCTCTCATATGCCCTTTTGACCAGGGTTTGATCGGAGGGAGGTATGGGACTAACAGATCGCTATGCTTATTATAATATATTGCTATATATGACATAAAGAGGTTTAGGAAATCATATTTTGACCCCATGATGCATGGAATATGTGAGGTTTGGCATACACTGGGTCCAGAGTTATCGCCGGCTCCCTTTCCTTTGATGCAAGCGGGTCTCCTTCCCTTATATCTAGGGAAAACTGTGAAGCCTTATGCGACAATGTGGCAGACCTTAAAGAGGACCTTTCACGGATTTGAATTACTGTAGATAAATACCTCTTGTCCCGGGGTACCCCCCGCTGATGCTGCCACTCTGCCTAGTTTTTTAAAATACAGCTCCTACTCCCCGCTGTGCCCGCCTGTAGTTTTCGCACATCGGTACAGGGAGGAGGAGACGCCGGCATTTCTCAATGGGCGTCTCCTTCTCCCTGGCTGTGCCGCGATCCAATCACAGCGGAGAGCGTCACAGCCAGGGAGAAGGTGAGTTTTTTTTTTCTCCCTGGCTGTGACGCTCTCCGCTGTGATTGGATCGCGGCACAGCCAGGGAGAAGGAGACGCCCATTGAGAAATGCCGGCGTCTCCTCCCTGTACCGATGCTCAGTATTTACATACTGAGCGCGAAAACTACAGGCGGGCACAGCGGGGAGTAGGAGCTGTATTTTAAAAAACTAGGCAGAGTGGCAGCATCAGCGGGGGGTACCCCGGGACAAGAGGTATTTATCTACAGTAATTCAAAACCGTGAAAGGTCCTCTTTAAACAGATTCCCTCTTGCTCAATTATTTTCTAAAGGTGTCATGCCTGACCAAGCAGACATCCGGGAGGTAGTCCAGCCTGCTACCTTAAATTTTCTAGATTATGCTCACCTTAAAGGTTTATTGCCATCTCAGATAATGGGGGCATATCGTTAGGGACCCGCACCTATATCGAGAACGGAGGGTGCACCGTTGGCTCGGCTATTTCAGTTGGCTCCATAGAAATGAATAGGAGCAGTCGCCGTGCATGCGTGGTGCACTCCCATTCATTTCTATGGGAGCAGCGGGGAGCTGTGCCTGGTGGTGGCCAGACCCCGGTAAACCTCGGGGCCTCCAGGCACAGAGCTCCCTGCTCCGTTCTGCGGCTCCCAGCGATGGTATAGGACACCTGATTTCCTGCTGAGACACAACCTGGCCTTGGATAATACGTGTTGGCGGTGTATGGCTCACAAAGGTACCTGCCCCCTGATAAAACCCTTTTGGTCACAAATTGAACAAACCATAAAGAAAGTGTGCAGATTTGTGCAGATTTAGAGAGGGGTCGCTGATCCAGGGAGTTATTCTGATTGCCTGATTGGAGTCGGGAAGGAATTTTTTCCCCTAAAGTGAGGAAAATTGGCTTCTACCTCACAGGGTTTTTTTTTGCCTTCCTCTGGAACAACTTGTAGGAAAACAGGCTGAACTGGATGGACAGATGTCTTTTTTCGGCCTTACAAACTATGTTACTATGTTGAAGAAATGATGATCACATAGGTCTTACCCTAAGTTTTTGAAAATATGGGCCCCGTGGAAATTGTATGATAGTAACAGGTCAACTTCTCTCTTTGATTTTTAGAGACGCAAGACTTTCATTAGGCTGTGGACTATGTTTACTAGAAGTTGAAGGCATGTAGCCTTTGGTTTTATAGTAGGCCAGCTGGGCTCTAGCGTACCTTTACTCTACTAGAGGTATACTGATTATGATGTTGCTCAGCCCCTAGCAGCTTTATATCAGCCCCCAGCGCCTCTTAGCAACCCCCAGCGCCTCTTATTAGCCCTCAGGAGTCTTTTATCAGCCCCCCTTGGTTCTCACCAGCCCCCAGCACCTCTTATTAGCCACCAGAAGTCTTTTATCAGCCCGCCATTTCCTCTCACCAGCTCCCAGCCAAGTTATATCAGCTCCCGTATGCCTCATATGGAATAAAATTAAAAAAAAAGTTTCCTCTTCTCCTCCAGCGCTCCCTCCTGCTCTTCATGCTGCCGGCTGTGCTTCGAACCGGCGCGCACAGCGTGAGGTTCCAGAGCGGCCTCACGCTTTGCGCAGCACTGTACAGCACTGTACAGCCGATAGCCGAGGACCAGGAAGCGGCGAGTACAGAGCCTTCACCATTTCCTGGTCCTCTGGTTCTAATGAGCGCTTCCTTAATGTAATTCACCCCATAAGACGCAGGGGCAGTTTCCACCCACTTTTGGGGGGGGAAATGTGTCTTATGGGGCGAAAAATACTGCATATCTAGCAGCGCAGGGGATATCAAAGACCAGCATATAATACTTTCTTAGGTCCTGTCACGAACGTACTTGCATCAGATTGCAGGCGTTCAGCTAGGCTTTCAAAAGTGACATAATTTGACATGTTTTCCTCTTGGTTTGGTTGCTGTTTACCACACCCCTTCCACTCAGCTGTTGTGGGTGTGGTAATTATCTTTCCCCTATTTATCCTTTCCTCTCCCAGTATTCCTTGCGGTTTACACTTTCTGCTGACATTGTTGTGTGTGGTGTGGATCTCGGCTGAGATCCGGTTGCTGCAATATCTGCATTAAGATAAGTGTCATTTTCCCTATTGTGTTTATCTTACTTTTCCCTGTTGTGGTTTTTGCCTTCTGGAGTTTCCTGTTCGTCCGTCCTTTTGGAGGAACGGGTTTACTCTTTCTCCTGTCACTAGCTGCAGGGTTGTACAGGGTCAGTTTGTTATTAGGTTCCTGTGTATGAACTCCCTACCACTAAGGCCTGTTCATACTGGTAGTCAGCCAGGGCCTAGTTTCAGGGATTCCTGCAGGAGGTGACCATTTCCCTTGTTTGGTCTTTTCCCTTCCCTCTTATGCTTGGTGTGGCTATACCCTCCACACCAGAGCGTGACAGGTCCCTTGCACAAAAATGTTGTTCCTTTTTACACCAAGCTATGCTAATGAGTTTCACTCATATTTATCACGAACACATTTTAAAAAGTTTAAAAAAAATTCACAAACTCACTGCAGTAGAAGGGTGGCGTAGGAAAACTGTAGTAGTATTTCTAGACAAAGGTGTTAGGTTTAAAGATGCACCAAACTTAACAAACACCTTAACAAACACTTGATAAATTTGGTGCAAAGTACGCCAATGCAGACTACTGCAAAACTGACTTCAAATATTACCCTCCTGATAAATTCCCCCCACAGACTTCACATATTGTTATCATTTATTGCTGGATTTACATTCTCTGTTTAAATGAAACTTAACTGTCAGGTCCAAAGTCCTCTGTAAACCTGGGATCTAACATATCTGTCTTATTATAGAGCTTGCAGCTTTTCACTGCTATTGCAACCATAAAAGCTTAGTAGTAAACATTGTGAACTGTATAACACAGTATTGAGCATTTCTCTTTTGGAATATGTATGTAAATGTCATGTATCAACATATGTTCTCTATGTATACTCCTAAATGCACACACAGAATCTGTGTCCTCGTATAACCTTATTTTCTGTTCTCTTAACACAAACACCCCTCTCAAGCTCCACCTGTTCTGCTCCGGAAGTAAGACCCCCTCCTTCCCTCTCCCGTTCTTGCATTTGCTTTGTTGAGTTAACTGTTCATTGACCCACAGCAATTATTATAGCAAAGTGCTCTGTTTTCAGCTTTCATGTACAGTAATAAGATTAAAAATATGCTGTGCTTATATATTGTTCATCAAGAAAATGTGCATAGAAATTACATATATTATGTTCCTACCGTGCAGTACATGGCTTGTTAGTTCACTTGTGGAATGCTCTGCAGTAAAAGTCACTATGCTGTATTAAGATGAAAAAAGATTGAGATTCCTCAGTGGTTGATACCTTTTAATGTCTAACTGAAAAGATAATGAAAAAATTGCAAGCTTTCGAGCCTTGAAAGCTTTTTACTATGATAATTTCTTATCATAGTAAAAAGTACTGCTACATAGTGTAGATTATTGGGGTAGTTTGGGAAAACTGATCAGAAATGTGTTGGTACATTTGAGTAAGGGAGGATGCTAAATTCCACAAATTTAGGCTTCATTCATACGTATGTGTTTTGCGGTCTGCAAATTGCGGATCCACAAAAAAAATGGATGACGATCCGTATGGCATCAGTTTTTCCGTTTTTTTTTTTTTTTTGCGGATCCATTGTAACAATGCCTATCCTTGTAGGAAAACGGACAAGAATAGGGCATGTTCTATCTTTTTTGCAGAACGGAAATACGGACATACGGAAACGGAATGCACATGGAGTACCTTCCGTTTTTTTTGCGGATCCATTGAAATGAATGGTTCTGCATACTGTCCGCAAAAAAAAAAATGGAATGGACATGGAAACAAAATACGGTTGTGAATGAAGCCTTACCCTTGTGTATGGGAAATTGGAGTAGAAATTGATTATGAACTTAGTGAAAATTAAGGGGGTTGTGCAGGATTAGAAATACATGGCCAATTTAGTGTACCTCGTAGCCAGCCTGCCTACTGTTTTAGGGCTCATGCACTTGACCGTTGGATGTTTTGTGGTCCACAAATGCATGATTGGCGACTGCAGGCATACCATAACCACATGGTGTGGCCATACCCTAAGGGTACCTGCACACGGTATTCTAATAGAGCTTCTGTACTGATTTTTCTATGAATTGCTCTGCATTTCTGCACAAAATCTGCATCTTACTTTTTCTGCCCCACCACTAATTGACAGTTTTTTTCCAACTGAAGTAGCAGCCAGCGGCAGAGAAAATCAGGAACTTATGTATATTAAAAATATTCAAGATTTTAGCATAACAGCTGAGTCAACTAAAGAAAGTGACCCAGCATTTTACTAAGGGGATCTGTCACTAGTTTATGTTACCCTTAGTTAGGACAACATGAAACTGGTTAGAGGTTCTCTTTAAAAGGGTTGTTCACTTTTTTCTATTGACAGCACTGTCCTAGTCACTTGAACAGATGGGAGATGTCCCATTGAAGTGAATGGGGGCACCATATTTGTAATTATACTGCTCTCCTCTGCAGTTGCGACGGCAAGCAGGTAAACACAGAAAAGAACAAAGTGCTCGTACAAACGTTGTTTTCTCTTCCAACAGCTGATCGGCGGGGGTGCCGGGAGTCGGCCGCCCACTGATCTGATATTATTGACCTAGCCTGTAACAGTACAACCCCTGTAATGGCATTCTCCAGCTTGGGTGACTGAGCTAGTGTTCACCTACTACTGAGCAGACAAATTTCTGTTTTGTGTATTTTGATAGGGTACCAATCAAGGTTATTCTATTCCACTATTATATTGCAATTCCCATACGTCATTTGTGGATGTGATATTCAGCTAAGATCTCGTCCATCCTGTGAAATATATCATTACACTTACTGCAGCTCCCATGACTGTGTGAACGTTGATGGATTCTCTGTGTTAGGTGACTGATCTAGTGCTCACTGATGTCTGTTCTCCTCAGCAAAGACACACTTATATCTAATAGGAAAGGCTCATATTTCTGTCCTGCCTCTATACTAGGGGTGGGGAACCTTTTTGCTGCCAAGGGCCATTTGGATATTTGGAACATCGTTCGCGGGCCATACAAAATTTTCATCTTAAATATTTGACTGCTATATTTGTTCAAACATATAATTGACTTAGAAGTAAGTTACGTAAATTACAGTTCACTAAAAACAATGTAGAACACTGTATTTTTGCAACACAATATGGTGCCTGCGCTATATATTACATATAGTACAGCTGCCATTTTGACCAAACATAGCAATGTGATTTTTAAGTTCAGAATGTTATATATTTAGTTCTTTATCTCTTTATTTGGCATTAATGGCAGCCAAGCTAATCCCAGTGGGGTCCAGAGAGGGGTTCACCCAGCTTTCACTCTCCCTGCCTCTTCCTTCGCAACTGTCCCTGCCTTTATCCCTTTCTCAGCCTCTGATCTGTCCCCCCACCTCCATCAGCCTCCTACCAGCCTATATCAGCCTCAGATTAGACCCCCATTAGACCCTCTCTGGCCTCAGATCAGGCTCCCATCAGAACCCCCAGCCTCAGATCAGGCTCCCATTAGACTCCCCAGCCTCAGATCAGACCCTTCAGCCTCAGATCAGACCCCCCCAGCCTCAGATCAGACCCTCATCAGACCTCCCCAGCCTTAGATCAGACCCTCATCAGAAACCCCCAGCCTCAGATCAGACCCCTATCAGACCCTCCTCACCCTCCATTAGCCTCAGATCTGCCTATCTTAGACAATATATCAAAAGAGGGGCAGTACCATTATCTAAAATATAACTTTTAATATCCACATTAAAATAAAGAAAAACCTCTCAAAACAACGTAAATGTCATAAAAACATTCCGGTCTTACCCGATTCTCGCCGCTTGTGACAGTTTGTGTCAAATAAAGGCAATTCCACAACAGCATTGGCTGTAAGAATAATCATGCAAAGTAAATATACATGAGTTGTCAGGAACAAAAAACACAATGAAAAAGCGTATGGGCACAGGGCTACGCTGACCCTGGAGATAGTCACTCTCTCTAACTCAGCCCGGAGACGCGACTAGATGGTAGCCGCGCTCCGTCCCCGTACCTAAATCTTCTTGACCCTAATGAAGCCCTACTGATACAAAGTCCCAGTAGTCCCAACGCTTTTCATCTCATATCAAAATAAATACTTTGCTCCTGACTCATCAGGGGACCAGGGCAAAGTATAAAATGGGAAAAAGTCAGTAGAGGGCATAAAAAAGTTTAAATACACCCATCAGCAATTATACACACATAAAATGTAGGTATGCATGAAGGTACATAAAGCTCTCATAAGTCACAAAGACGGCGTATGGCCCCCTTGTACAGAGGCATGATACCGGTAAATTAACAAAGTCTGTAGTCCTACCGAATACCTATTACATTGGGGAGGCACCTTAATGCGGGCAACATCCCCTCCTCACGCCTGGCAGTCAGCCAATCTTGGCCTATCTTAGACCTCAGATCAGTCGTTTAAAAAAAAACAAATAGTTACCTCTCCAGCTACGGACGGCGCTGCCATTCATCAGATTCACTCATCTTCCCTGGTCGTCTTCCCGCCATGCTGTACTGTGATCTGACAGTACACACCTGACACTGTACATGTCAGGACACAGAGTGGGGCCGGAAGAAGACAAGGGAAGGTGAGCACAGCCCGTGCAGTGCTGTTCTCACCTTCCTGTGCCTCCCGCATTCTAAAGACCGCTGAAGCGGTCATTAGCATTTTCACGGTGTGCTCTTGCAGGGGGCCACTTGAGATGATACGGCCCATGGGCCAGTGTTTCCCCACCCCTGCTGTACACCAATACCTCCACCCTGCGCCAGTTACTACACTGGATGCTTTTCAACTATAGAATACAATTCAGATATATCACATTCACCAACAAAGCTCTCTAGAGTGCTGCATCTCAATCTATCTTTCTTAAACTCTGCAAATGATTTTAGACTAACATCCTCTATAATCTAATCTGAACTCCCCACTTCCCATTTTATAGAGGTTTTCTGGTTGTGTACCTAAAATGTCTTTTGCAGCTAATTTGTGGACAGAAGGCACTTTGATCAATACTTACTATTCTGTTGCACTGTTGCCGTAGCTGGGTTTGGGGTGGCCCCAACGCTATGCTGGGTTCCCCATACACTGTTAAGGTGTCATCACGTGTTGCTGCTCTCCAGAAAGGATGGTAAGGCGTGGTGCACCCCAATGTAAAATAAGTCCAGAGAGTCAGGGTGTGCAGTAACCAGGGTGCCTCTTTACTGGAGGGATTCAGGTGCAAAACAATACAGGCGACTCATAGGGCTGGCTTCTCCAGTCTTCTTCCTGGCAGAAGAAGTGTTTGATGCTGAGGAAAGGCCTGAGCTACCTGTCCCTCTCTCTCCTCAGAAGGCTTGTACCCTGGTGCAAAGGCTGGAGGCCCACGGTCTGTAGCTCAGTAGTTTGGGTGGCTCCTTGGTCACAGGGCTGTTGACCCGTGGTCTGTGGCTCAGGGTCCTATCTCACCGTCTTCTTCTGGTCACTCATCCAGGCTGGCATGAGTGTTCCCTCCAAGCACAGGTCCCTAACTGCAGAACACTAGGGCCTCAGACTACACTCCTTATATACAGTTTTAGCTAGACTAAAACCTTCTATTGGGACGGGTGGAGTGGAGAAGCTCAGCACAAACAAATACATTGTAACACTTTCCGTCTCTCATAGACTTAAACTAGAGCTTCAATGATACTCAATGGCAATGACACAGCAGGTTTTCCAGACAAAGATAAGTTTCCAGACATAACAACATAGCTAAAACCAGATATTCAAAAGGTCAGTATGTCTGGTTTTGGTGGTAAACAAGTCTGACATTTTACCTCCAAAAAATGCTCCTCTTTAAACCCTATGGCAACTTCTTATTCAAAGTCCCAAAAGTCTCTCAGTATTCATGAACCGTTTCCACAGAGCCTAGCAAATACAGTGCAAATGAACAGGATATATATCACAACATACATATAAAATGCAGTTACACAGTATTAAACAGTGCATGTTAACCATTTCAAGAGAAATAAAGTAAGAAGTTTTAACTTAACATAGGGGAAAATGTCCACAAATTTCCAGACTTTACAGTACACCTACTCCAGAGCACTACACTGTTGAGTGTACGGCTGGGATCATGTGAATGCCCAGCTGGATACAGGCTCTTCTTCTGACATCACAACCGATGTGCTCCTCTTTCTTCCTGTTCAGCTACATCTATATTAGGAAAAGAACATCAAGAAAGAGGGGCACATCTGGTTGCGACATCAGAAGAAGAGCCCTCTACGAGTCAGGCAGTTAAATGTTCCCAGCTAGAATTGTGGAATCAGAGGAGCGGTGGAAGGCTAAGTACTGCTTAAAATGTCTTCTGTAAACAGGTTAGCAGAAAGAGACTTTTTAGGTACAGGATGGGAGAACCCTTCTGAAGACTTTTCTTGAGCTACAACGGTTCTATGGAATATGCTACCCTGGACAATCAGGTGCCAAGCACGCACAGCGCAGCCTTAGAAGAATATTCCCATTTCAGCCTTTCAAGACGAGATGAGAATAACATGAATAAGTGTTGGGGTAGGCAGAAATCAGAACCGGAACTACACTGCTCTGTTGACCTTGTAGTGGAGCTCCAGCGTTGACTTCCAGCAACAGAGCTACACCAGAACAGATGATCATCGAGGGTGCAGGATGTCTGACCCTATCAATCAGCTATTAATGGCCTGTCCTGAGGATAGACTATCTCATTGCAACGATGCACAACCCCTTTAACCATTCCCTAAAAACACATCTTTTTTAGGCAGGTTTATCACTTTGGCCATATACATTAGATAGAACTTAGTTAATAGTTGTACAGTAGTTGAACAATCATCTGATGAATCATCTTGCCAAAGACTTTGTTATGCACATTTTAGTCCATATTTCCGTTACATTTGTTCAAACTGGCCATACATATGTGTCTATGACATATCAAAATTTGTGACCGTTATGCAAGCGGGTATGGACCCACTGCACCACTGACTGGCTATACCCTGGAGGGGCGTGGCTCAGTAACTACCTAGTCTTCACTAGAGCCTCTGATGATGAGGATAGGTTTGGGCCATTAGGATAGTCACCACGTACCACTCCAGAGCAGTTCCCTGGTCAGTGGCAGCTGACCAGGATGTCAGAAATACCGGTGCAAAGCACTGAAGGGAAAGCCATAGTCAGAAACTCCGGAGTCAGGGCAGGCAGTGATCAAGCAAAGTCCGTAATCAAAGTCCAAGGTCAGAGGCAAGCAGAGATCAAGCAAAGCCTGTTAAATCGAGAAGCAGGGTCCAGTACACAGTAAAGCAGAATCTTCAAAACACTTTCACACAAGGAACTACACTGGCTAGTGACCAAGATTGCTCAGGTGCCTTTCAGGGGTAGGAAGCACATTTAAATACATCCTGCCACCCAGCCATAGGCTCAGAAAAGGAGGAGAGACCTTCTTGTGCATGTCCAGTACAGTACTCTAAGCAGGAAGGAAGCTCTAGCATGGATTGCAGATACAACAGTTAAGCTAACTGCTTATCAGCACTGTGCACAGCAGTAGGAGGAAAAGAGAGAGCCCGGCACCTGTGCCTTCGAGTAGGGGCAGCAGTACAGGCATGGAGCGCTGGGCTAACAGTACCCGACCCTCTTTCCTCCTGCCTGGCCCTAGACAAAAAAAATGTTCAGAAGAAGAGGGGTATTGATGTACTCTCTAGGTTCCCAAGGTCTTTCCTTCACAGCCCCTTTCAATCCACGAGAAACAGGGTTCTACTTCTATTTTTCATCCCTAGAATACCTTCCACCTCATAGACATTCTCCTCTACGAACGCAACAGGAGCTGAGACAGGTTTCTTGACGAAACGATTCAGGATGACAGGTTATAGCAGGGAGATGTGGAAGGAGAAAGGCCAGCAGCCTAAGCTTGTAGGAAACATCATTAATTTGCTTAAAGATCTCAAATGGACCGATGAAGCGCGGACCCAAGAGGGTATTTTGAGCCTGATGTATTTGGAGGCAAGCCATGCTTTATCATCATGACGGAATGACCTGGATACGTTTATTTATCCCTCCGCCTCCACGACGGCATATATATGGAGGGTGCTCCGCCTTCTCAGGGGCAGGAAACAACTGGATTGGTGCAATAAAAATGCCTCCTCCACCTGTCCACTCCAGTTGTTTCCTGTCCCTTGGATACAGGAGCATGGTGCAATACTACCACACAGCCTTTGGTTTGTAAGCCCAGGTTTCCTGGAGGGTTGTTGCAGGGGACAGTAATCAGGGCCTACCTTGGTAAGTCCTCTGTCACTTGGGCGTAATTCCAGAGGATTCCGGTGGCCCCGGGCTGATTCCCGACCCGCAGGTTGCTTCGGTCGGATGAGGAGGGCCGGAGGTGGCGTTCATGCGTTCCATCTTCAGGAAGTGACGTCACACCGGAGGTGACGTCAGGGCGCTGCCGCGTCACTTCCTGGCGCGTCGGCTAACTAAAAGCGCAGAGCAGGATGGTGGCAGACGCTGAGTTCAGCTGTTACAGCGTCCTGCTGCCTCCTGCTATTCAGCGCTTCTGGGGACACGTGCTTTTGACTACCTCGGCTGCCAGCATGTCGGAAGAAGCCAGCCGCAAATCTGCTGAGCCTCCCAGACCCTCCAGCCCGGTAAGCCTCCTCCTGGAGGACTGATATGAGCTTTATTATTTCACCTGGGTTATTCTATGCTGCCAACTTCTGTCTGGTGATGGCTCCACTTTCCCTATTTTATATATATATATATATATATATATTCTTTAGCATTATCCTGAGACCTCTCCTTGCTTTTTTAGGGCAAGGAGAGTTCAAGGTCTGGGACAGAGCCATCTCCGAGAAAGAAATGTGCCGCCTGTAAGAAGTCTTTACCGGCATCCTATAAGAAGTGGCTATGTCAGAAGTGCACTTCTAAAGTAGTATCTGAAGAAACTCCTTCACTGGTGGAGAGTTTGCGTTCGGTGATTAAGGAAGAAGTTGGCGCTATGGTGGATGCAAAGCTCGCCTCTGCTAATCCTGGTCCTTCCACTTCTAAACCACAAAATGTGTTTGACAGTGATTCTGAGCCTGATGAAGGTGAAATTTCCTCTGATTCTGACTCCTCAAATTTGGATGACTCTACAGGATGTCCTCTCTGCTCTATTGAAGAGACTGAGTCCTTATTGAAAAATATCAGAGCCACCATGAACCTAGAGGACTCTAGAGAACCATTGTCGGTCCAGGACCAGCTGTTTCTGGGGTTAGGTGATAAAAAACAGAGTTTTCCCAGTGCATGCAAATATTAACAATATGATTGCAAATGAGTGGAAAGAACCAGGCAAAAGACAAATTATCTCTAAAATGTTTAAACGCAAATATCCATTTTCTGAGGTGGACTCCGCTTTATGGGATAAAGCTCCAAAAGTGGACGCTCCTATCGCCAAAATATCCAAGAAGTCATCCTTGCCTTTTGAGGATATTGGCCTCCTTAAAGATCCCATGGACAAAAAGTGTGAGGCCTCTCTTAAAAAGGCCTGGGAATCTACCTCTGCCACTTTTCGTCCTAGTATTGCTGCAACCTATACTGTCAACCTTGTCATTATGGTTGTCCCAGCTAGAAGAACATTTGCAGTCAGGAACTTCCAGGGGAGACATCTTATCATCTATCCCCATTTTGAAACAGGCTGCTAGTTTTCTATCTGATGCTTCGGCAGATATTGTCAAGCTATCTGCCAGATCAGCGGCGCGGGTTGACAGTGACCATCAGAGAAGTGATGACTATACTGGGACTAATGACATCAACAATTCCCTCAGTAAAGTGGGATACTTCAATCGTTTCTCCTGTGTTGTTGGGACAAAAAACAATCCTCCCTCAACAAGAAGATCTCCCTACCTGCCAGAGTAAGAACCTCCTTACGTTGGTGGATCTCTCCAAAAAGTCTCTCGGTGGGGGTGGAGTGGCGACAGTCAGACCTGGCGGTTCTGACTACAGACGCAAGCCAAATATGTTGGGGAGCTCATTTAGACAAACAGTCCAGGCAGGGCCGTTGGTCTCCTTTTCTCTCCCAAGCCTCCTCAAATCTGAGAGCTGTCGGCAGTCTGGCAAGCTCTAAAAGCCTTCTCCCCAGTCTTAAAACAAAGGCATGTAAGAATCCTATCAGACAACTCAACGACAGTTGCTTATACAGTTCTGGCCAAAAGTATTGGCACCCCTGCAATTCTGTCAGATAATACTCAATTTCTTCCAGAAAATGATTGCAATCACAAATGCTTTGGTAATAATATCTTCATTTATTTTGCTTGAAATTAAAAAAACACAAAAGAGAATGAAAAAAAAGTCAAATCATTGATCATTTTACACAAAACTCCAAAAATGGGCCGGACAAAAGTATTGGCACAATAATTGCCTAATAATACCTAATTAATTAATACCTAATTAATGAATACCTAATTAATTAATGCCTAATTAATAATTGGCCTAATACTTGGTAGCACAACCTTTAGACAAAATAACTGCGAACAACCGCTTCCGGTAACCATCAATGAGTTTCTTACAATGCTCTGCTGGAATTTTAGACCATTCTTCTTTGGCAAATTGCTCCAGGTCCCTGAGATTTGAAGGGTGCCTTCTCCAAACTGCCATTTTGAGATCTCTCCACAGGTGTTCTATGGGATTCAGGTCTGGACTCATTGCTGGCCACTTTAGAAGTCTCCAGTGCTTTCTCTCAAACCATTTTCTAGTGCTTTTTGAAGTGTGTTTTGGGTCATTGTCCTGCTGGAAAACCCATGACCTCTGAGGGAGACCCAGCTTTCTCACACTGGGCCCTACATTATGCTGCAAAATTTGTTGGTAGTCTTCAGACTTCATAATGCCATGCACACGGTCAAGTAGTCCAGTGCCAGAGGCAGCAAAGCAACCCCAAAACATCAGGGAACCTCCGCCATGTTTGACTGTAGGGACCGTGTTCTTTTCTTTGAAGGCCTCTTTTTTTTCCTATAAACTCTATGTTGATGCCTTTTCACAAAAAGCTCTACTTTTGCCTCATCTGACCAGAGAACATTCTTCCAAAAAGTTTTTGGCTTTCTCAGGTAAGTTTTGGCAAACTCCAGCCTGGCTTTTTTATGTCTCTGGGTCAGAAGTGGGGTCTTCCTGGGTATCCTACCATAGAGTCCCTTTTCATTCAGATGCCAACGGATAGTACGGGTTAAACACTGTTGTACCCTCGGACTGCAGGGCAGCTAGAACTTGTTTGGATGTTAGTCGAGGTTCTTTAGCCACCATCCGCACAATCTTTTGTTGAAATCTCTCGTCAATTTTTCTTTTCCGTCCACATCTAGAGAGGTTAGCCACAGTGCCATGGGCTTTAAACTTCTTGATGACACTGAGCACGGTAGACACAGGAACATTCAGGTCTTTGGGGATGGACTTGTAGCCTTGAGATTGCTCATGCTTCCTCAAAATTTTGCTTCTCAAGTCCTCAGACAGTTCTTTGGTCTTCTTTCTTTTCTCCATGCTCAATGTGGTACACACAAGGACACAGGACAGAGGTTGAGTCAACTTTAATCCATTTCAACTGGCTGCAAGTGTGATTTAGTTATTGCCACCACCTGTTATGTGCCACAGGTAAGTAACAGGTGCTGTTAATTACACAAATTAGAGAAGCATCACATGATTTTTCAAAGGGTGCCAATACACCCCCTTTTTTATGTTTGGTGTGGAATTATATCCAATTTGGCTTTTTGACAATTATTTTTGTGGTTTTCCATTGAAAACAAATTAAATGAAGATATTATTACCAAAGCATTTGTGATTGCAATCATTTTCTGGAGGAAATTGAGTATTATCTGACAGAATTGCAGGGGTGCCAATACTTTTGGCCAGCACTGTATCAACAAGCAAGGAGGAACGAGAAGTCAGTCTCTGTCTTGGGTGTCAGCGAAGATATTCAGATGGGCAGAACTAAATCTGAATTCCCTTTCAGCAGTACATATAAAGGTACCAGGAACGAGATTGAGGATTTTCTCAGCAGAAAAATGTTAAAAGAAGGAGATTGGTGTCTGAACGACAGGATCTTCAGGGACATATGTCTGAAGTGGGGGATTCCGGCCATCGATCTTTTCGCCTCCAAAGACAACAGCAAGGTACAAACATTCTTCTCCCTGTCTCATCTAGATCATCCAGCTCAGGTGGATGCTCTGGCGGGTCGATGGCCAAAAGTTCTCCTTTACGCTTTTCCTCCATTTTTTCTCCTTCCAAAAGTAATATCCAAAGCAATCGAGGAACGAGCAAACCTGATACTAATTGCTCCTTTCTTGCCCCGGAGAGCATGGTTTCCGGTTTTAAAAACGATTTCCAGAGATTTCTGGATTCTACCGAGGATTCAGGACCTGCTTCATCAGGGTCCAATAATCCATCCGGACATTCCCCATCTCAGGTTGACGGCCTGGAGATTGAGAGGACAAACTTGACAATCTTTCCCATAAAGTTGTGGAGACTCTCCTTCACAGTAGAAAGCAGGTAACATCAAAAATCTATCTACGGACCTGGAATTGTTTTCTTAAAACAGTTTCAGGCATCTGGGATCCTTCTTTGGCCCTGAATATTTCTGTTATCTTAGATTTTCTTCAGTCTGGATTAGATAAGGGTCTGAGGGTAAGCACCCTTAAAGTGCAGGTAGCGGCATTAAGCGCCTTTATGGGTACCAGGTTGGCGGAAATAGACTTGATTAAAAGGTTTTTTAAAGGAGCTTCCAGACTTCGCCCCACGTCTAGATCTGCTGTCCCGCAATGGGACTTGAATCTAGTCTTGACCAGATTAACTAGACCTCCTTTTGTATCGTCTCAGCCAATCACTTTGAAACATCTCTCCTTTAAGACAGCCTTTCTTCTTGCAATTACCATGGCCAGAAGGGTCGGAGAGATTCAAGCTTTTTCTATTGCTCCTCCCTATCTTACAGTATTTGAGGATAAGATCATTCTGAAACACTCTCCTGAGTTCCTTCCCAAGGTTTTTTCAAAGTTCCATTACCAAAAGGAAATTGCTCTCCCTTCTCCCGTCTTTTTGTCCACAGGCCTCAACAGAAAAAGAAAAGGACGCCCCACTTTTCAGTTTTATTATTACAAAAAAAGTTTAAATGATCCAATAAATTTCGTTCCAATTTACAATTGTGACCCACTTGTTTTTTATTCAATAGCTTACAAAGAGCTCTCCAGAACTTAGACGTGAACTGCACACCTCTATCTAACACAATGCGGTGGGGAAAACCATGGAGGCAAAAAATGTGTATAATACATATTCCACCAGCTGAGAAGCAGAAGGAAAACTAGGCAGAGGGACAAAGAAACCACAGGTCACCATCTTACCCAAGGAAGCTTTTTGTGAAAGCACCGCCCAAGCTCCAAGAGATGATGCATCCACCTCAAGATAAAATAGCTTGTTAGCATCAGGGTGATTGAGAAATGAAGCTGTAGCGCTAGGAAAGCCAATTCAGCCTCAGCTATCCAATTCTTGGTATTTGCTCCTTTGCAAGTCAAGGCAGAGATGGGGGCAGTCAAGGACGAGAAGTGTGGCATAAACTGGCGAACTGCTGGATTACTTTTAAACCAGAAGGACGAGACCACTTTAAAATCGCTAACAGCTTCTCAAGATCCATCTGCAGGCCAGTATCAAATACTATGTATCCTAGGAATGGAAGTGAAGACTGCTGAAAGATACATTTCTCGAACTTGGTGTGCAGGCAATTTTCTCTTAACCTGACAAACCTGAAGAACCTGACAAACCTGCCTCTGGTGAGTAGCCAAATCTGGAGAAAAACAAAGAATATCATCTAGGCACACCACACCACAACACAGGAATAGAACAAGTCTCTGAAGATGTAATTTATGAATTCTTAAAACACTGCACAGGCATTGCTTAGTCCAAAGGGCATCACCTGGTATTTGCATTGATCATCGCGGGTGTTGAAGGCGGTCTTCCACTCATTCCCCTGACGAATCCTGATCAGGTTGTAGACCCCATGTAGTTCTAATTCGGAGAATACTTCAGCTCCCCTGAGGCGTTCAAACAATTCAGGAATAAGGGGAAGAGGGTACTTTATTTATTTTTTACAGTGATCTTGTTAAGACCCCTGTAATCGATGCATGGACGTAGCGAGCCATCTTTCTTTACAAAGAAGAAACCTGCACCAGCCAGAGAGGAAGATTTGTGGATAAATCTTCTGTCGAGGTTCTCCTTGATATACTCAGACATGGATTGAGTCTCGGCTGGGGACAGAGGATTGATGTGTTCCAGAGGAGGCGAGGAACCAGGAACCAAGTCAATAAGCAGTCATACGGCCTGTGAGGAGGTAGCATATCAGCCTCTTTCTTGTCTAAGACTTCCACATAAGCATGATAGGCTGCTGGCAGACCCTGGAGATTGGGTGGTACCTGAGGTGACCGAGCCACCTGAACAGAAGAAAGGCACCTCCCAAGACACGACTGTCCCCAACAAAACAGCTCTCCGGACCTCCAGTCAAGAACAGGTTCATGAACACAAAGCCACGGAAGCCCTAGTAGGGGAGGATGAGACAGACTTGAGATGACCAGGCACAACATCTCTTCAGTATGAATGCTCACACCTGTAATTTTACAGGTTCAGTGATGAACTGTATGGACTTAGATACCATCAGAGGACTCTGCAGATGTCCAACAGGTACAGATGTAGCAGCACTAGCGATCACAGGAGAATCGCGTGAGCGCAGAACAATATCGTAAATAGAGTTCGCATCTGATGATTTGTACGCTAATACTATTCATTGTACGCTAATGTGAACGCGTTTGTATGCTAATGCTATGCATTGTACGCTACTGCGTACGCATTCGTATGCTAATGCTATTCATTGTACGCTAATGCGAATGCATTAGCATACGAATGCTATGCATTGTACTCTACTGCGCACGCATTTGTATCCTAATGCGTACGCATTGTACGCTAATGCGTACCAATTCACCTAATTAGCGTACTTTTACTGCGAGTGAAAGAGAATTCACGATTCGTTAGCAACGCTATGCGAAAACAGTGATCTCTAGGGCTACTACATCTGTATCTGATGGCAATCCACTAGGCCTTATTGCAGGAGTTGAGACCCTCCCAGAAGGCAGCCACTAAAGCCTCATTATACCAGCCCAATTCATAGGCAGGGGTCCAGAACTGGACTGAATGCTGGCCCACAGACTGAATTCCTTGGCGCAGCCACAGTATAGAAGACGGGGCTGAGCTGGTGCATCGTCAAACACTCTACAGAAAGCCTCTAGGAAGGCCTGTAGATTCATAACTACTAGGTCACTCCTCTCCCAGAGTGGGTTGATTCAGACCAAGGCCTCTCCTGTAAGGTGCGACATTAAAAAAGCGACCTTGGCTCAGTCAGAGATGAACTGATGTGGCAACAGTTCAAAGTGCAGAGTGAACTGATTAATGAACCCCCTGCACTGTTTAATGTCTCCATCAAAGCGTGGTGTAGTTCACAGATGGCTTGATCCTGGCACATAGGGAGTCATCGGAGCAGGTTTCAGGTTAGCCACTGCAGCGAGAGCTGAAGGTGCAGGGCTGGTGGGCATCAGGTCATTAATGCGCATCTTCACATTGTGTAGATAAAACAGAATCTGATCCTGGCATTCTCTCTGCTGAGCCATCTCCCGGCAAAGTTCGTGAGGCTTGGCGGATTCTGATCAGCGGAGTCCTAATCTTAGCTGAATCTTATGACCGCACAGGGGGAATATAAGGTTACTGACCCTGAAATGCCGGTCTTATGACCCACTTTGTTTTTACAGTGGTTACTATGCGGTAAAACAGACTTTTGCTCTTCATTCTCCCACTTATGGGTTTCCGGCTTCTCAGGTGCCGTAGTCACCTTTGACCATGGCATCTGAGAGGTTAACTGTCCATGATAGACATTACTGCTGGTCGCAGACATTAGCCACAGGTGTCTGCGGTATAAAACAGCAGGCACCCTCTAGCTATGACCCTTCGTCTGCTCCGGAGCGGGTGCCATCTTTAAAGGCTCAACATCTGCTATACATGTATGGCGGATGCTGTGAAGGGGTTAAACCTTTGGATACTGGAGGTTTTTTCGTTTTTGCGTTTTTATTTTTCTTCCTTGAGTCATAACATTTTCCGTTCACATATCCATATGATATTGTTTTTTGCAGGGACAAGTTGCCCTTCATTCTCTGGGTCAGTATGATTACAACGATACCACATACAGTGGGGAAAAAAAGTATTTAGTCAGCCATCAATTATGCAAGTTCTCCCACTTAAAAAGATGAGAGAGGCCTGTAATTGACATCATAGGTAGACCTCAACTATGAGAGACAAAATGAGAAAACAAATCCATAAAATCACATTGTCTGATTTTTAAAGAATTTATTTGCAAATTATGGTGGAAAATAAGTATTTGGTCACCTACAAACAAGCAAGATTTCTAGCTCTCACATACCTGTAACTTCTTCTTTAAGAGGCTCCTCTATCCTCCACTCATTACCTGTAGTAATGGCACCTGTTTGAACTTGTTATCAGTATAAAAGACACCTGTCCACAACCTCAAACAGTCACACTCCAAACTCCACTATGGTGAAGACCAAAGAGCTGTCGAAGGACACCAGAAACAAAATTGTAGACTTGCACCAGGCTGGGGAGACTGAATCTGCAATAGGCAAGCAGCTTGGTCTGAAAAAATCAACTGTGGGAGCAATAATTAGAAAATGGAAGACATACAATCGATCAGGGGCTCCACGCAAGATCTCACTCCGTGGGGTCAAAACGATCACAAGAACTGTGAGCAAAAATCCCAGAACCACATGGGGGAACCTAGTGAATGATCTGCAGAAAGCCAGGACCAACGCAAAAAAGGCTACCGTCAGTAACACATTACGCCACCAGGGACTCAGATCCTGCAGTGCCAGAGGTGTCCCCCTGCTTAAGCCAGTACATATCCGGGCCCGTCTGAAGTTTGCTAGAGAGCAGTTGGATGTTCCAGAAGAGTATTGGGAGAATGTCATATGGTCAGATAAAACCAAAGTAGACTGTTTGGTAGAAACACAACTCGTCGTGTTTGGAGGAGAGTGAATGCTGAGTCGCATCCAAATAACACCATACCTACTGTGAAGCATGGGGGTGGCAACATCATGCTTTGGGGCTGTTTCTCTGCAAAGGGACCAGGACGACTGATCCGTGTACATGAAAGAATGAATTGGGCCATGTATCGTGAGATTTTGAGTGCAAACCTCCTTCCATCAGCAAGGGTATTGAAGATGAAACGTGGGTGGATCGTTCAGCATGACAGTGATCCCAAGCACACCGCCAGGGCAACGAAGGAGTGGCTTCGTAAGAAGCATTTCAAGGTCCTGGAGTGGCCTAGCCAGTCTCCAGATCTAAACCCCATAGAAAACCTTTGGAGGGAGTTGAAAGTCCGTGTTGCTCAGCGACAGCCCCAAAACATCACTGCTCTAAAGGAGATCTGCATGGAGGAATGGGCCAACATACCAGCAACAGTGTGTGCCAACCTTGTGAAGACTTACAGAAAACGTTTGACCTCTGTCATTTCCAACAAAGAATATATAACAAAGTATTGAGATGAACTTTTATTATTGACCAAATACTTATTTTCCACCAAAATTTGCAAATAAATTCTTTAAAAATCAGACAATGAGATTTTCTGGATTTGTTTTCTCATTTTGTCTCTCATAGTTGAGGTCTACCTATGATGTCAGTTACAGGCCTCTCTTATCTTTTTAAGTGGGAGAACTTGCACAATTGGTGGCTGACTAAGTATGTCTAAATAGTGTAATTACTTCACCATATTCTGAGCTGAGCTGTTTTGGGGCTCAATTTTTGCTGAACAATCTGTAATTTTTATTTATACCATTTTGGATTGTATGTGACATTTTGATCACATTTTATTGGGAGAGAGAAGCACTGAAAAAAACAGCGAATTGGCCATTTTGACCCTTTTTTCCTTCATCCCATTCACCGTATTGGAAAAATATTTTTATATTTTAAAAGTATGGGTGTTTCCAGATGTGGTGATGCCCATGATGTTTATATTTTTTATTATTTATGTTTTTTTTTTTTAATTCAACGGAAAGGGGGGTGATTTAATTTTTTTTTATATATTTTTTTACTGGTTTTGTATGCTACAACACTCTTTTTTTAATTTTGTACGATTATTTTTCATATAGATCATTAATTGTACTAGAATTGCTCATTTCTTATGTTGGCCTGCCACTTGCTGGCCAAAATAAGAATTGCAGATCCAATACCCTGGGTCTCTTCAGAAAGACCCAGTGTATTGAAACCATTTACCGGCATCCACACTTGATCACAGAATCTAAAGGCTTTAATGACCATTATCACCATTATTGCTGGTCAAGGTCATTAGCCGCAGGTCTGTGCTGTTTGAAACAGTGGAGACCTGCCGACCATGGCACCCACTGCACGTGCAAGTGGGCGCCATGTTTACCCATCGTATGGCTCTGGTAGCGAAACGATTAAATGCAAAGTTTGTGAAAAGGATGTGCTAGGATATCAAAAGATACAGTATCAATTATACACTCAGTGATGTAATCACCAAAGATTTTGTTGCAATAAATGTTTCTTGTACACTTTAATCAGACACTGAATGTTATAACTAATTTTGCACTTTAATCATTTTGTTTACTTTATGTGTAATAAATCACAAACTTTGCTTTTGAACCTCCTAAAGTGAATAGATTTCTCTATTTCTGCAGATTTTGGGACTACTGAAACCTGATTTCTACAGCACCCCATTAAAGTCTACTACATTGAAGTGCATAATCCTTATATTATAAACTATCCTCAGGATAGGACATATAGGATATATATAGGATAGGATATATACACTCACCGGCCACTTTATTAGGTACACCATGCTAGTAACGGGTTGGACCCCCTTTTGCCTTCAGAACTGCCTCAATTCTTCGTGGCATAGATTCAACAAGGTGCTGGAAGCATTCCTCAGAGATTTTGGTCCATATTGACATGATGGCATCACACAGTTGCCGCAGATTTGTCGGCTGCACATCCATGATGCGAATCTCCCGTTCCACCACATCCCAAAGATGCTCTATTGGATTGAGATCTGGTGACTGTGGAGGCCATTTGAGTACAGTGAACTCATTGTCATGTTCAAGAAACCAGTCTGAGATGATTCCAGCTTTATGACATGGCGCATTATCCTGCTGAAAGTAGCCATCAGATGTTGGGTACATTGTGGTCATAAAGGGATGGACATGGTCAGCAACAATACTCAGGTAGGCTGTGGCGTTGCAACGATGCTCAATTGGTACCAAGGGGCCCAAAGAGTGCCAAGAAAATATTCCCCACACCATGACACCACCACCACCAGCTTGAACCGTTGATACAAGGCAGGATGGATCCATGCTTTCATGTTGTTGACGCCAAATTCTGACCCTACCATCCGAATGTCGCAGCAGAAATCGAGACTCATCAGACCAGGCAACGTTTTTCCAATCTTCTACTGTCCAATTTCGATGAGCTTGTGCAAATTGTAGCCTCAGTTTCCTGTTCTTAGCTGAAAGGAGTGGCACCCGGTGTGGTCTTCTGCTGCTGTAGCCCATCTGCCTCAAAGTTCGACGTACTGTGCGTTCAGAGATGCTCTTCTGCCTACCTTGGTTGTAACGGGTGGCAATTTGAGTCACTGTTGCCTTTCTATCAGCTCGAACCAGTCTGCCCATTCTCCTCTGACCTCTGGCATCAACAAGGCATTTCCGCCCACAGAACTGCCGTTCACTGGATGTTTTTTCTTTTTCGGACCATTCTCTGTAAACCCTAGAGATGGTTGTGCGTGAAAATCCCAGTAGATCAGCAGTTTCTGAAATACTCAGACCAGCCCTTCTGGCACCAACAACCATGCCACGTTCAAAGGCACTCAAATCACCTTTCTTCCCCATACTGATGCTCGGTTTGAACTGCAGGAGATTGTCTTGACCATGTCTACATGCCTAAATGCACTGAGTTGCCGCCATGTGATTGGCTGATTAGAAATTAAGTGTTAACAAGCAGTTGGACAGGTGTACCTAATAAAGTGGCCGGTGAGTGTATATTTACCATATCCATCCAGTGTAATTACAGCTGTTTGTCCCATTCAAGTGAATGGAAAAATCAGCCCCTTGCCTATATGATATTGAGGATAGGTAATCAGTACCTGTAGCCCAGACAACCTGTTTGGTGTTTTTGGTCAAATTTTCAGTTATTCTATTCTGTCAGATTAGAATAAAAATGGAGAAAAAAATAGAGTACCAGATATGAGTGCCAGTTAGGTCTATTGGGTGTCCAATCATTTTGACAGGAAGAAAAGAGCTGCATGTTGTGTTATTTTTCCAGTGACATATGACTGAATCCCCCCATGGAAGCTGTTAACGAAAATGTAAACATAGCCTAAATCCATATGTCTACAAAGCAGTTAGGTATTTTTGTAAAAGCAGGTTACAATAAAAAGGCTGTTTCTGGCATTTCAATTGTGTTGGTGGTGCTCAGCTGGCAAGTCCTCAATAAATATGCCAAAATGTAGAATGAAAAAAGCCATGCGGCACTCGCCCGAATAAAAAGCTGCTTTATTTTCAATCATGAAATACAAGCGGTAGACGCTTCTTCTTCTGACCCCTTCTATGCCCAATCAGGTGTTCCTCTTTCTTATAATACACCTGACGTCATAGTTACCACGGCAATGAACAAACACATTTAAAATTCCAAAATTACTATGAGTACACAAAACTACATATTGGATTTAAATAAACACTGCCAAATCATTTTTATCATTAAGGCCTAGAGGGCCCATGGCATTTGTTTTTATTATCCACGATGCTTCACGTTGTAAAAGTAAGCGGTGTCTATCTCCTCCTCTAGCCGGCATGTTAACTACTTCAATCCCAGCAAAACTCAGTGTCTCGCTATTACCTTCATGCATTTGTCTCACGTGCTCTATCAATCTGGGGGATCCAATCCCTGTTTTTATAGATTTCTTATGCTCCCTGAATCTTACATACAGGCAGCGAATGGTTTTGCCTATATAATATCTCCCACAAGCACAAAAAATTACATATACGAGAAACTGAGTTTTGCAGGATATAAATTGTTTAACTCTATGAATTATATTCAGATATTTAGTTTTACATATATACCTGCATGCTGTACATTGTCCACATTTAAAATTTCCCTCTGGGATACCTCTTTCTAGCCAGTTTGTAGATTTTTCTGTAAAACTACTCCTGACTATTTTGTCTGTTATTGTTCTACTCCTCCTAAAGCTGATAATTGGTGGAGTTGCGGTTTTATCCTTTAAGTCCTCATCATTTTCTACCATATGCCAATTATTTTTTATGGCTTTCTTGATTACTGTTGCCATAGGCGTGTAATCAAAAGTGAAAATGGCACGTTCCTTTTTAGGCCTTGTTTACATATCAGTTTTTTGATCAGTTATTCCCATCAGTTATTGTGAGCCAAAAGCAGGTGCGGGTCAAAAACACAGAACAGGTGCATATCTTTCAATTATACCTTATCTCTGTGTAGCCTCCACTCCTGGTTTTGGCTCACAAAAACTGATGCAAATAACTGATCAAATAACTGATATGTGAACAAGCCCTTACCTGTTTGTTTTTTGAAGTCCTCCTTCTGCACAGTTCTCAAAAAGGAATTATCTATTATATTTTCAGAAAAATAAATCCACGGCACTATCCAAATAGTGATTATAAGTGATGTTCTTTATTCACCAGCGCGACGTTTCAGTCCACTTGCTGGGACTTTTTTCCCAGCAAGTGGACTGAAACGTCGCGCTGGTGAATAAAGAACATCACTTATAATCACGATTTGGATAGTGCCGTGGATTTATTTTTCTATATATTTGGGAAGTTGGATCACTTCCACAGCCGCTGGCACATCATCTTCACAGTCTTACAGCAGTGCCGCTTCCACATTTGTTTTTCATATTATATTTTCAGGATATTCCCTCTCTAATAATCTCATTTTTAATTCTTTCGCTTGTTTGAGAAAAACATCATCCTTATTATTAATACGTTTTAGCCTGGTGAATTGGCTATAGGGTAAAGCCCTTTTTACATGTGGTGGATGAAAGGAACCGAAGTGCAGCAAGGAATTTGTGGCAGTATTTTTTCTATATACTTCTGTATCTAGGATGTTACTCCTGATCACTACCTTAGGATGTTTATTTAAATCCAATATGTAGTTTTGTGTACTCATAGTAATTTTGGAATTTTACATGTGTTTGTTCATTGCCGTGGTAACTATGACGTCAGGTGTATTATAAGAAAGAGGAACACCTGATTGGGGATAGGAGGAGTCAGAAGAAGCACAGATTGTGCGAAACGGCCGTTACCTTACCACCTTACCTGCCACTGTGTGAACCCGCGTCTACCGCTTGTATTTCATGATTGAAAATAAAGCAGCTTTTTATTTGGGTGAGTGCCGCATGGCTTTTTTCATTCTACATTTTAGCATGTTTTTGTAAAGCAGTGGGATCACACAGAGGAAGACATTTACTAAGGCGGCTTTTGATGCCTGGCTTAGTTGTCACCCCTGCTCTGCTGTAGTATACAGTGTGTCTTGTCATAAATTAGGCGCATATATGGCAGTTAGTGTCCCGGTCTGAAAACTAGTTTGCTTGACGATGTAGTTTTTAATGTACTTTTTCAATTGTGTAGTTGCGAAAGATGAAAATTACTCTTACCGGTAATTGGATTTTTCTTTAGCCTCCACAACTGCACCACCTAGAGATTACCCCGTCTTCTCAGGGAGAGGAAACAACTGTGAGATAAGCTAATAAAAGGTCCCCTCCCTCTAATCCCTCTCCAGTTAATAACCTAGGACTCAGAAGTATATGCCAAATTTTAATAAATGTCAAACATAATACAAAAAAGAAAAAAACTTGGTTCAGTTATACAAAAAGAACAGAAAATCAAAACCTCGAAGACTATTTGGGAGGGAATTCCTCGTGCCGTTGTGGAGGCTAAAGGAAAATCCAATTATCGGTAAGAGTAATTTTCATCTTTTCCGCCCCCGCCTCCACAACGGCACCACCTGGAGGAATAACAGAGAAAAGCATTGGGGGGGGACTACCACAGACAAAACCTTCCTGCCAAAAGATAAGTCCCTATTGGCTAAGACATTTAACTTATAGCGCCTAAAGAAGGTACAAGTACTAGACCAAGTGGCAGCCCGATAAATGTTCTCAAGGGATGCAGAAGCACACTCTTCCCAAGAAGTGGCCAATGCTCTGGTGGAATAAGCCTTAAAACTAGAAAGAGGAGAAATTCCCCTCGAGTTATAGCAGAAAACAATACAAGACTTAATTCACCAAGCAATGGATGCCTTGCTTGCCGTATTCCCCTTTTTAAGTCCAAGGTATTGAATCAAAAGATGATTCGACTTCTGCAGGTCCTTGGTTAATTCCACATATTGAAGGATACATCTTCTCACAGCCAGGTTGTGGAATGACTTCTTTTCAGAAACCGCCTGGGAACAAAAAGAAGAAAAAGATTTCTTGTCTACGATGGAAACTAGAAACAACTTTGGGGGGAAAATCAGGAGAATGTCTTAAAACAATTCTATCCTCAAAAACTGTTAGGTAAGGAGGAAGGATAGAAAAAGCCTGAATCTCCCCCACACGTCTAGCCATTGTAATGGCCAATAAGTCCAGATCTGCTAACTTTGTCCCCATAAAAGAACTCAGTGCCGCCACCTGAACTTTCAGTGTACTCACTCTCACACCTTTGTCAAAACCTGATTGCAGGGAGTCTAAGACCACTTTAATGTCTGTAGGCATGGAAGGGTCCCAGGTAACCTTCACGAATAGTAAAAACGCTTTGCAGAATCTTAGATAAATTTTCGAAGTCGCTGGTTTTCTGCTTCGCATCAGGGTGTCAATGACTGCATCCGAGAGGCTCTTCTTCTTCTTATTCAAGATGTTCCAGTCAACCTCCAGGCCGTCAGATGGAGCTGAGGAGTTCTGGGGTGTAGAACAGGACCCTGAGACAAGAGATCCGGTCGGAGGTGAAGAATCCAGAGATTTTCTCCTGCTAACCCCCTGAGTACCGGAAACCAAGCCCTCCTGGGCCAGAAAGGTGCTATCAGGATCATCTGGGCTTCTTCCTCTATGATCTTTGTCAAAACTCTGAGGATTAACGGAAATGGAGGAAAAGCATAAAGGAGACTCCTGGGCCAGGTAATGGACAAAGCATCTACTTGTAGAGGCTGATCCTGGAAGGACAGAGAGTAGAACTTTTCCACCTTCTTGTTTTTCTTTGAGGCAAACAAGTCGATTTCTGGAAGACCCCATTTTGCACAGATTTGACTGAATACCTACTGGTTCAGACTCCATTCTCCCTCTCTTAAATCTTTTTTTCTCAGAAAATCCACCACTACATTTTCTTCCCTTACATGAATGGCGGAAAGGGATAGAAGATTCTCTTCGGCCCAAAGATTTTTCTCGCTATCACAGAGAGAGAACGGCTTCTCGCCCCCCCCCCCTTGCTTGTTTAGTTAAGCCACAGTAGTGGTGTTGTCTGATAAAATCCTTACATGGTTCAGACGAACCGACGGAGTGAAGGCCTTTAGAGCATGCCACATCGCACTTAACTTCCGCATGTTGGAAGATGCATGCTGTAGATCTGTGTGCCATAATCTCTGCTTCACGGCACCATTCATGTGTGCTCCCCAACCTTGCTTGCTTGCATCTGTCATGATTACAAGTTGTCTTGACTGTCGCCATTCCACTCCCCGGGACAAATTCCCCTGTCTGATCCACCATGACAGAGATGCGTTTTATGTTAGATGGAATCTTTACTACTTTGTTCAAGGACACCTGCTTCCTGTCCCAGGACTGTAATAGGAAGGACTGGAGAACTCTCGAGTGACCACTTTACCGATGGAATGGTAGATGTCATGAGGCCTAGAATTGTTATAACCTCTCTGATTGAAGTTCTGTTTAACCGCTGGAATTTTAGCAGATCTCAGATCAGCCCACTGTGCCCCCATCAGACCTCAGATCAGCCCACACTGCCCCCATCAGACCTCAGATCAGCCCACTATGCCCCCAGATCAGCCCACTGTGCCCCCAATATTAGCTCACTCTGCCCCATCAGACCTCAGATCAGCCCCGTATCAGCCCACTCTACCCCCATCAGACCTCAGATCAGCCCCCATATTAGCTGACTGTGCCCCCATCAGACCTCAGATCAGCCCACCCAGCCCCAGAAGGATAAAATAAAAAACTCTTACCTCTCCTGTGCCGCGGCTCCGCTCCGGGTCCAACGCTCCTCTGTCTTCTCCGATCCGGCTCTGCACTGTCCTGACCGCGTTCTGACGGGCGGAAAAGACAGAGGAGTGCCAGACCAGGAGCGGAGCTGCGACGCAAGAGAGGTGAGAGAGTTTTTATTTTATCCTTCTGGGGCTGGGTGGGATGATCTGAGGTCTGATGGGGCATAGTCGGCTAATATGGGGGCTGATCTGAAGTCTGATGGGGTAGAGTGGGCTGATGCGGGGCTGATCTGAGGTCTGAGGGGGCAGAGTGAGCTGATATTGGGGGCACAGTGGGCTGATATGGGGGCATAGTGGGCTGATCTGAGGTCTGATGGGGGCAGTGTGGACTGATCTGAGGTCTGATGGGGGCACAGTGAGCCGATCTGAGGTCTGATGGGGGCACAGTGGGCTGATCTGAGGTCTGATGGGGCAGAGTGGGCTGATATGGGGGCACAGTGGGCTTATATGGGGGCTGATCTGTGGTCTGATGTGGCACAGTGGGCTGATCTGAGGTCTGATGGGGCAGAGTGGGCTGATCTGGGGGCACAGTGGGCTGATCTGAGGTCTGATGGGGACACAGTGGGCTGATCTGAGGTCTGATGGGGGCAGAGTGGGCTGATCTGAGGTCTGATGGGGGCACAGTGGGCTGATCTGAGGTCTGATGGGGACACAGTGGTCTGATATGGGGCACAGTGAGGTTATATGGGGGCAGATCTGTGGTCTGATGGTGGCTCAGTGGGCTGATCTGGGGGCACAGTCGGCTGATCTGAGGTCTGATGGCGGCACAGTGGGCTGATATGGGGGCACAGTTGGGTGATATGGGGGCTGATCTGAGGTCTGATGGGGGCACAGTGGGTTGATATGGGGGCTGATGGGCTGATCTGAGGTCTGTTGGGGGTCTGACATGGAGGGCTGATGGGGTTCTGACATGGAGGCCTGATATGGGGGTCTGATGTGATGTCCTGAAATTTATGGGGGTCTGATATGAGGTGTGATGAAAAATATTTTTTTCTTATTTTCCTACTCTAAAATATGGGGTGAGTCTTATAAAGCGAAAAATACGGTATATATATATATATATATATATATATATATACTGGCACTATGGGGGGCATTATATATTGGAACTAGTGGGGGGCACCACAGGGGGACATTAGAGCCACTAAGAGCATTATGATTATATTATTACTACTAGAGTACTGTAGGGTTATTATTTGACGCAATATGGAGGGCATTGCTACTAATGGGGGCTATCTTGGGGAGTAGTATCACTATTGGGGGCAGTCTGGGTGTATAGTATAGTGTTTGTGGACATGGGGGGATCACAGCAGGCACAGTAGTAGGTGTAGGTTCAAGAGGTTCTCTGGGTTTTTTCATATTGATGACCTATGCTCAGGACAGGCCATAAATATCAGATTGTCAGGGGTGCTGGGTATCGGACTCCAGACTATCTGATATTGATGAGCTGTTTGAGGAGATGTGTTCTGTGTGCTCGTGCCGTCTCCCTTCTCTCTTCCTGCTCTGCTGTTATATGTCTATGGGACAGCAGCAGTGAACAGCACACTCCGTCTCCTCAAACAGCTGATCGTCGGGGGTGTCAGACTGTGTTTTTAGCAAATTATTACAAGATTTGGGGCTCTACTTTTGATTTTGTCCAGGGCCACATTTTCTCTAAAACTGGCCCTGCCTGCATGTGTGGCCTGACTAGTGATTTGTAAAGTGGCAGGACTATGTTCTCATCATGGGCATCTCTGCCCCTTTTGATGCAACCCATTATCTTATTGGCCTTGGCAGCAACTGCCTGACACTGGTTTCTATAGCTTAGTTTGCTGTTCACTAAGATTCCTAAGTCCTTTTCCATGTCAGTGTTACCCAGTGTTTTACCATTTAGTATGTACTGGTGGCTTGCATCATTCCTTCCCATGTGCATAACCTTACATTTGTCAGTGTTAAACCTCATCTACCACTTATCTGCCCAAGCCTCCAATCTATCCAGATCCATCTGTAACAGTATACTGTCCTCTTCTGTGTTGATTGCTTTACACAGTTTAGTGTCATCTTCAAAAATGTATATTTTACTGTGCAAGCCTTCTACAAGACCATTAATAAATATATTGAAGAGAATAGGGCCCAATACTGACCCCTGTGGTACCCCACTAGTGACAGTGACCCAATCTGAGTGTGTACCGTTAATAACCACCCTCTGTTTTCTATTACTGAGCCATTTACTTACCCACATACAGACATTTTCTCCCAGTCCAAGCATTCTCATTATAGATACTCACCTTTTATGTGGTACAGTGTCAAATGCTTTGGAGATGTCCAGATATACGACATCCATTGATTCGTCGCGGTCTAGAAGTTACCTCCTCATTGAAACTGAATTAACGGATCCATCTTGGCTGTTAAAGATAATACAACCGAACGGGTGCAGATGGTTGTATTATCAAGAATGGAAGTGTTTTTGCTAGTGTGAAAGTAACCTTACTACTCTTTCTGCATAAAAATCACTTTTGTGTTAAAAATAAATGATATTTTGCATCGCCATATGCTAAAGTCCATAACTTTTTTATTTTTTCACCAACGTAGCTGGGGGCTTGTTTTTTGCGTGATGGGCTGTAGTTTTTATTGGTTTCATTTTGAGGTACATATGTCTTTGGTAATTTTTTTCTACATTATTTTTTATGGCGTTCACCGGCCAGATTACTAATATGATACGTTTATAGATCAGGTGGTTACTAGAGATGAGCGAGCACTAAAATGCTCGGGTGCTCGTAATTCGAGACAAACTTTTCCCGATGCTCAGGTGCTCGTTTCGAGTAACGAACCCCATTGAAGTCAATAGGAGACTCGAGCATTTTTTGCAGGGGACCAAGGCTCTGCCTAGGGAAGGCTGGGTGAAAACCTGGAAACATCAGAAAATGATGGAAACACCACGGAAATGGACAGGAAACAGCAGGGGCAGCATGCATGGATGTCTCTGAGGCTGCCTAATCCCACCATTACCCCAAATTCTCCTGCAACAGCCTGGTGGTTACCCTCATTGCAATTGTGCTCACCCAGACCAAGAAAGGCGAGGCACATGCCCATCACATGTTAGGGAAGCACCCAACTAGGTGCAACGAAGGTCCATCACCCATGCCCATACTGGCACTGCTCTCCTATCCCCAGCCACACGATGCAGGCATAAGCCTGAAACAGCATGGCGGTGACACCAACAAGTGACCAAGTTAGATGAGGTAGCTGGTGAAGCACCCAAAAATTTAGCCTGACACAGCATGGCGGTTACACCACCAATGACTTTGTATGACTGAGAATGCAGTGAAATGGCTTTTGTTGAGCCTCCAAAATTTTTTTTCTTTTCGGAGTACATAAAGTCGACCCTCAGTCGGTACTTGCACCTCCTGAAAAATTGTTTTGGACTGTCTGTTTGACGCTCTTGAAACATTGTTTTACACTGTCTGTAGTTGACACTGCAGAAAAATTGTTTGGAGAGAGGGCCTGTAGGTGGCCCTCCGGAAAAATTGTTTAGAGAGAGGTCCTGTAGGTGGCCCTCCGGAAAAATTGTTTAGAGAGAGGGCCTGTAGGTGGACCTCCGGAAAAATTGTTTGGAGAGAGGGCCTGTAGGTGGCCCTCCGGAAAAATTGTTTAGAGAGAGGTCCTGTAGGTGGCCCTCCGGAAAAATTGTTTAGAGAGAGGGCCTGTAGGTGGACCTCCGGAAAAATTGTTTGGAGAGAGGGCCTGTAGGGGGCCCTCCGGAAAAATTGTCGTAAAAGAGTGCCAGTTGGCCCTCTAAAAAATTGCGTTTTGGGTCAGCGTTAGGCAAAAACGACAAGGAGGAGGAGGAGTAGGAGGAGTAGAGAAGAGGAATCGGATACATAAGTAATGTTAATCTTTAGCTGCTTTCCCCCAGAGGAGATATGAATTCCGGTGAAATCCAGGCTTTGTTTATTTTAATAAGCGTCAGCCTGTCAGCGCTGTCAGTTGACAGGCGTGTGCGCTTATCGGTGATGACGCCACCAGCTGCACTGAATACCCGCTCTGACAACACGCTAGCGGCAGGGCAGGCCAGCACCTCCAAGGCGTACAGCTCCAGTTCAGGCCACGTGTCCAGCTTTGAAACCCAGTAGTTGTATGGAGCAGAGTGATCGGTCCGGACGTTGGTATGGTCAGCTAGGTACTCCCTCACCATCTTTCTGTAAAGCTCACCCCTACTCTGCCTAGACTGGGGACAGGTGACAGTGTCTTGCTGGGGTGACATAAAAGTGGCAAAGGCCTTGGAAGAGGGTTCCCCTGCCAGTGCTGGACAAGCTGCCTGCTCGCCTCCTCTCCCCCGCTACTTGGCCCACAGAACCACGCCCTCTGCCGCTAGCGGCGTCAGATGGGAAGGATTGTTTCAGCTTGTGCACCAGGGCCTGTTAATATTGATTAACTCTCATACTCCTTTCCTCTACAGGGATGAGAGTGGAAAGGTTCAGCTTGTACCGTGGGTCCAGGAGAGTGAACACCCAGTAATCGGTGTTTGAAAAAATTCTTCTAACGCGAGGGTCACGGGATAGGCAGCCTAACATGAAGTCTGCCATGTGCGCCAGAGTCCCAACACGCAAGAATTCCCTCTCCTCACTGGCCTGACTCTCCATTTCCTCCTCCTCCAAGTCCTCCTCTTCAGCCCATACACGCTCAAGAGTTAAGAAGGACTGAGCATTGGTACCCTCTTCTGTCTCGCCGACATTCTCCTCCTCATCCTCATCCCCCTCCTCCGATACGCGCTGAGAAACAGACCGGAGGGTGCTTTGGCTATCAAGCGACGTATCTTCCTCCACCGTCTCTTGTGACAAGCGCAAAGCTTCCGACTTCATGCTGAGCAGTGAGTTTTTCAACAGGCAAAGCAGCGGGATGGTGAGGCTAATAATGGCGGCATCGCCGCTGACCATCTGTGTTGACTCCTCAAAGTTGCTCAACACCTGGCAGATATCAGACATCCACTCCTAATTGTAGACTTGAGGAATCTGACTGACCTGTCTACCAGTTCTGGTGGAAGTTGACATCTGGCAGTCTACAATCGCTGTGCGCTGCTGGTAAACTCTGGATAACATGTTTAATGTCGAATTCCATCTCGTGAGCAAATCAGACAGATTGGGGTATGTCTTGAGGAACCGCTGAACTATGAGATTGAACACGTGGGCCTGGCATGGCACATGTGTCAGTCTGCCGGGTTGCAGAGCCGCCACCAGGTTACGCCCATTGTCACACACAACCATGCCTGGCTTGAGGTTCAGCGGTGCCAGCCACACATCGGTCTGCGCCATGATGCCGCTCTTGGGCGGTGTGCCTTTTGTCACCTAAGCTCAGCAGTTTGAGCACCGCCTGCTGGCGCTTACCCACGGCACTGCTGCTGCGCCTAGAGCTACCGACTGAAGGCGCCGTGCCCACGGATGGTAATTCGGAGGAGGTGGAGGAGGGGTCGGAAGAGGAGGCATAGTACATCTGAGAGACTGTGACCAAGGTAGGCCCCGCAATCCTCGGTGTGGGCAGTACATGAGCAGACTCGGTCCCAGCCTCCACCAAGTTAACCCAATGTACCGTCAGTGATATATAGTGTCCCTGCCTGGCAGCACTTGTCCACGTGTCCGTGGTTAGGTGGACCTTCTCAGAAACAGCGTTGGTCAGGGCACGGATGATGTTCTGTGACACGTGCTGGTGTAGGGCTGGGACGTCATATCGGGAAAAATAGTGGCAGCTGGGGACCGAATACCGAGGGGCAGCCACTGCCATGAGGTTGCGAAAGGCCTCGGTCTCTACCAGCCTATAGGGCAGCATCTCCAGGCTCAGCAATTTGGAGATGTGGACATTGAGGGCTTGGGCATGTGGGTGGGTGGAACTGTATTTCCTCTTGCGCTCCAGCGTCTGCTGTAAAGACAGCTGAACGCTGCGCAGGGACACATTGGTGGACGCTGTGGAGGATCGTGTAGGCGAAGGTGTGGTTTTCCGGTGGGAGGCGCTCGTGCCGGGGTCCTGGGCAGGGGGTTGACTAGCAGAGGCAGCGAGTGACACAGGGGAAGGAGAAGTGGTGGGACCCGCAGGAGGTGAACGGCCTTGGTTCCATTGAGTGGGGTGTTTAGCACTCATATGCCTGGGCATGCTGGTGGTGGTTAGGCTAGTAGTGGTGGCACCCCTGCTGATCCTGGTGTGGCACAGGTTGCACACCACAGTCCGTCGGTCATCCTCAATTTCTTTAAAGAACCTCCAGACTTGCGAACATCTAGGCCTCGCCACGGGAGCTTCACTACGTGAAAGACTTGCTGCTGATGCCTCTTCCAACCTGTTCTGGTGCAGCACTCGCCTCCGCCTCAGAAGCACTGTCTTCATTTGGCTTATCAACCCAGCTTGGGTCAGTCACCTCATCATCCTCCGATTCCTCAGTCTCCTCCCCCCTCGGACTTCCTGCCCTGATAAAAACTTCACCACTGTCTGACAACCGTGTCTCCTCATCGTCCGACACCTCTTTACACACTTCTTCCACTAAGTCAACAATGTCATCACCCACAGTTGGAAACTGCGACAGTTGGAAAACTTGGGCATCGGGAAAGAGGTCAGCAGCAACCTGAGAAGTGGTTTGTGACTCTGGGAAGAGTCCAGAAAACAGTTCCTCAGAGTATGCCGGATCGCATTCCAAATTTTCCTGGGAGGGGGCAGACTGGGGGGAAGATGGTTGGGGTGGAGGAGCCAGAGGAGTGCTCCCTTGGGTAACGTGGGTGGACTGCGTGGAAGACTGACTGCCGGACAAATTTACTTGAAGCATTGTCCACAATCCACGACATCACCTGTTTGCACTCTTGTGGTTTCAACAGTGCTCTACCACGTGTCCCTGTAAGTTCAGACATGAAGCTAGGGAGTGTAACTCTGCGGCGTTCCCCTGCTCCCTTATCAGCAGGTACTGTCTCATCCTGCCCAGGACCACGGCCTCTGCCCCCTGCAGTAATTGAATGCCCACGCCCTCGTCCTCGACCCTTAGCCCTGGGGTTCAACATTTTCTGTATATCAGTGTATTATATATACCAAAAAAAAAAAATGGGCCTGCTGTACTGAAACCCACAAACTTGTTCAATCTGAACAAGAAAATATATAGGTGGATAAGTTAGAGCAAAATTACGTATTTTATTACGTACCGTGCAGTATGGAGCAATTACACTGAAACTTTTAGATTAGGCAGACTTGGTCTGCTTAAGTGCAACCCAGACAAATGTCGCACAGAGATTTTTCTAATGTAGCTGTATCAGTGAGAGCAAAAGACCTTTTTTAATTACGTGACGTACAGTATGGGTCACCTGGACAGAAAATACGGATTGTGGTTTGTGGTGACTGGACAGCTGAACTGTGACACACAGAATGGTTCCACACAGCTGTATGAAATGGATTTGTATCACTGAGATAAAACAACAAAAAAACAAAGTTTTTTTTTGTGTGTGTTTTTTTTTTAAAGTGACGTGCAGAATATATCAGAGAGCAAACTCAGCCCCTGCTGTGTTAGGCCAAGGAGCCCTTTTTAAATAATAAAGTGACTCTGCCCTGAGACAGAGTCACCGGGGATCACTGGACTCAGATCCTGAGTCACCCGAGCAGGGCAACCCAGGAACCAAGCAGCCGGAAAGGCAAGCTCCCGAAGGAGGACAGGGGATGAGCCCCAATGCCCGAAGGCACGTGTGCACAAGCACACAATACTGAGCTCCCGAAGGAGGATAGGGGATGAGCCCCAATGCCCGAAGGCACGTGTGCACAAGCACACAATACTGAGCTCCCGAAGGAGGATAGGGGATGAGCCCCAATGCCCGGTAGGCAAATGCGCACAAACACTTAGTGCGCTCAAGTCTGGGACCAGCACAGGGTACCCAGCTCTCAATCGGACCACGTGTGCCGAGTTCCGCGCCTCCCGGAGGAGGTTGCAGCCCAACACACAATGTGGCCTCCAAACACACACACTGGCGCACACTAGGGTTCCGCGCCTCCCGAAGGAGGTTGCAGCCCAACACACAACAACTCCTGCCTAGACCACAGACTACACCTAGTGTGCAACCAAGGTCCTAGTCACAAAGCAGAGCGACCGGGTCTCTAGCTTAGCAAAGCAACAACAAGGCACCGGCGCCTGCTGCCAATACTGAGGGGTTTTTATAGTGAAGCAACCAATTAACAGGGCGGTGCTTCCTGTGCAGGACTGGCGGATGTGACATCATCTGTAGCCTCGAAGTATGGGCACATGATCACCTCCTGGCGGAAGTGACATCACAGGCAGGGTCAAGGTTGGAGCTTATGACCACTTCCTGTGTCTGAACCAAAACCAAAGTGTCTTAAAGCGACAGTGTCGTAATTAGACTACAAGCGCGCGCGTGCACGGCGTCGGTGCCCGCGCCTTACATGCTGACTGTGGCTATTTTCACTGCAACCCAGAAAAATGTCGCACTCAGATTTTTCTATATCACTGAGAGCAAAAAAAACTATTTGCAGTCTCCCTGCAAACTGCTGCAAATATGGCGATAGCTGCACTACTAGTGCCAGCCAGCCCAGCCAGAAGGAGACAAAAAAAAGGGTCTTGTAGCCCTTAGAAGGGCTGTTGGGTTCTTTTGAGATCACTCCTGCCTAACAGAGAACTAAATCCAGGCCCTAACATAGTAACATAGTAACATAGTTTGTAAGGCCGAAAAAAGACATCTGTCCATCCAGTTCAGCCTGTTTTCCTACAAGTCGATCCAGGGGAAGGCAAAAAAAACCCCTGTGAGGTAGAAGCCAATTTTCCTCACTTTAGGGGGAAAAATTCCTTCCCGACTCCAGTCAGGCAATCAGAATAACTCCCTGGATCAACGACCCATCTCTAGTAACTATAACCTGTAATATTATTACCCTCCAGAAATACATCCAGGCCCTTCTTGAACTCTCTTAGTGAACTTACCATCACCACCTCCTCAGGCAGAGAGTTCCATAGTCTCACTGCTCTTACCGTAAAGAATCCTCTTCTATGTTTATGTACAACCTTCTTTCCTCCAGACGCAGAGGATGTCCCCTCGTCACAGTCACAGTCCTCGGGATAAATAGATGATGGGAGAGATCTCTGTACTGACCTCTGATATATTTATACATAGTTATTAGATCTCCCCTCAGTCGTCTTTTTTCTAAAGTGAATAACCCTAATTTTGATAATCTTTCTGGGTACTGTAGTCCACCCATTCCAGTTATTACTTTAGTTGCCCTCCTCTGAACCCTCTCCAGCTCTGCTATGTCTGCCTTGTTCACAGGAGTCCAGAACTGTACACAGTACTCCATATGTGGTCTGACTAGTGATTTGTAAAGTGGCAGGACTATGTTCTCATCACGGGCATCTATGCCTCTTTTGATGCAACCCATTATCTTATTGGCCTTGGCAGCAGCTGTCTGACACTGGTTTCTGCAGCTTAGTTTGCTGTTCACTAAAATTCCTAGGTCCTTTTCCATGTCAGAGTTACCCAATGCTTTACCATTTAGTATGTACTGGTGACTTGCATTATTCCTTCCCATATGCATATCCTTACATTTGTCAGTGTTAAACCTCATCTGCCACTTTTCTGCCCAAGCCTCCAGTCTATCCAGATCCTGCTGTAGCAGTGCACTGTCCTCCTCTGTGTTAATTACTTTACACAGTTTAGTGTCATCTGCAAAAATTGATATTTTACTGTGCAAGCTTTCTACAAGATCATTAATAAATATATTGAAGAGAATAGGACCCAATACAGACCCCTGTGGTACCCCACTAGTGACAGTGAC
>ONZH01029039.1:0-13125 GCA_900303285.1 Rhinella marina
TTTTTGTTTGGATAGCAAATAACGCCACAAATAGTTATTTTAAATAAACAAATCCACAAACATGGATTCACAGTTTTTTTGCAAGTCAACTTCACTGACTACGTTAGAACAATATCACGCTTTTCTGTTTGGATGGAGAATAACGCCAGAAATAGTTATTTAAAACTAATAACCCCAGAAAAACGGATTCACAGTTTTTTTGGCAAGTCGACTTCACTGACTACGTTAGCACAATATCACGCTTTTCTGTTTGGATGGCAAATAACGCCGCAAATAGTTATTTTAAATGAACAAATCCACAAACACGGATTCACAGTTTTTTTGCAAGTCAACTTTAATGACTACGTTAGCACAATATCACCCTTTTCTGTTTGGATGGCAAATAACGCCGCAAATAGTTATTTTAAATGAACAAATCCACAAACACGGATTCAAAGTTTTTTTGGAAGTCAACTTTACTGACTACGTTAGCACAATATCACGCTTTTCTGTTTGGATGGCGAATAACGCCACAAATAGTTAATTAAAACTAACAACCCCAGAAACACGGATTCACATTTTTTTTGGCAATTCAACTTCACTGACTACATTAGCACAATATAATGCTTTTTTGTTTGGATAGCAAATAACGCCACAAATAGTTATTTTAAATGAACAAATCCACAAACATGGATTCACAGTTTTTTTACAAGTCAACTTCACTGACTACGTTAGCACAATATCACTCTTTTCTGTTTGGATGGCGAATAACGTCAGAAATAATTATTTAAAACTAACAACCCCAGAAAAACGGATTCACTGTTTTTTTGGCAAGTCGACTTCACTGACTACGTTAGCACAATATCACGCTTTTCTGTTTGGATGGCGAATAACGCCGCAAATAGTTATTTAAAAAACAACCCCACTAACACGGATTCACAGTTTTTTTGCAAGTCAACTTCACTGACTACGTTAGCACAATATCACGCTTTTCTGTTTGGATGGCGAATAACGCCAGAAATAGTTATTTAAAACTAATAACCCCAAAAAAACGGATTCACTGTTTTTTTGGCAAGTCGACTTCACTGACTACGTTAGCACAATATCACGCTTTTCTGTTTGGATGGCAAATAACGCCGCAAATAGTTATTTTAAATGAACAAATCCACAAACACGGATTCACAGTTTTTTTGCAAGTCAACTTCACTGACTACGTTAGCACAATATCACGCTTTTCCGTTTGGATGGCGAATAACGTCACAAATAGTTAATTAAAACTAACAACCCCAGAAACACGGATTCACGTTTTTTCTGGCAATTTAACTTCACTGACTACATTAGCACAATATATTGCTTTTTTGTTTGGATAGCAAATAACGCCGCAAATAGTTATTTTAAATGAACAAATCCACAAACATGGATTCACAGTTTTTTTGGCAAGTCAACTTCACTGATTACGTTAGCACAATATCACGCTTTTCTGTTTGGATGGCAAATAACGCTTCAAATAGTTATTTAAAAAAACAACCCCACTAACACAGATTCACTGGTTTTTTGGCAAGTCAACTTCACCGACTATGTCAGCACAATATTATGCTTTTCTGTTTGGATGGCGAATAACGCCGCAAATAGTTATTTAAAAAAACAACCCCACTAACACGGATTCACAGTTTTTTTGCAAGTCAACTTTAATGACTACGTTAGCACAATATCACGCTTTTCTGTTTGGATGGCAAATAATGCCGCAAATAGTTATTTTAAATGAACAAATCCACAAACACGGATTCACAGTTTTTTTGCAAGTCAACTTTAATGACTACGTTAGCACAATATCACGCTTTTCTGTTTGGATGGCAAATAATGCCGCAAATAGTTATTTTAAATGAACAAATCCACAAACACGGATTCACAGTTTTTTTGGAAGTCAACTTTACTGACTACGTTAGCACAATATCACTCTTTTCTGTTTGGATGGCGAATAACGCCGCAAATAGTTAATTAAAACTAACAACCCCAGAAACACGGATTCACATTTTTTTGGCAATTCAACTTCACTGACTACATTAGCACAATATAATGCTTTTTTGTTTGGATAGCAAATAACGCCACAAATAGTTATTTTAAATGAACAAATCCACAAACATGGATTCACAGTTTTTTTGCAAGTCAACTTCAGTGACTACGTTAGCACAATATCACGCTTTTCTGTTTGGATGGCGAATAACGCCAGAAATAATTATTTAAAACTAACAACCCCAGAAAAACGGATTCACTGTTTTTTTGGCAAGTCGACTTCACTGACTACGTTAGCACAATATCACGCTTTTCTGTTTGGATGGCAAATAACGTCGCAAATAGTTATTTTAAATGAACAAATCCACAAACACGGATTCACAGTTTTTTTGCAAGTCAACTTCAACTGACTACGTTAGCACAATATCACGCTTTTCTGTTTGGATGGCGAATAACCCTGCAAATAGTTAATTAAAACTAACAACCCCTGAAACACGGATTCACGTTTTTTTTGGCAATTTAACTTCACTGACTACATTAGCACAATATATTGTTTTTTTGTTTGGATAGCAAATAACGCCGCAAATAGTTATTTTAAATGAACAAATCCACAAACATGGATTCACAGTTTTTTTGGCAAGTCAACTTCACTGATTACGTTAGCACAATATCACGCTTTTCTGTTTGGATGGCAAATAACGCCGCAAATAGTTATTTAAAAAAACAACCCCACTAACACAGATTCACTGGTTTTTTGGCAAGTCAACTTCACCGACTATGTCAGCTCAATATCATGCTTTTCTGTTTGGATGGCGAATAACGCCGCAAATAGTTATTTAAAAAAACAACCCCACTAACACGGATTCACAGTTTTTTTGCAAGTCAACTTCACTGACTACGTTAGGACAATATCAGGTTTTTCTGTTTGGATGGCAAATAACGCCGCAAATAGTTATTTTAAATGAACAAATCCACAAACACGGATTCACAGTTTTTTTGCAAGTCAACTTTACTGACTACGTTAACACAATATCACGCTTTTCTGTTTGGATGGCGAATAACGCCGCAAATAGTTAATTAAAACTAACAACCCCAGAAACACGGATTCACGTTTTTTTGGCAAGTCAGCTTCACTGACTACATTAGCAAAATATCATGCTTTTCTGTCTGGATGGCGAAAAATGCAGCAAATAGTTATTTAAAACTAACAACCCCACAAACACAGATTCACAGTTTTTTTTTGGCAAGTCGACTTCACTGACTACGTTAGCACAATATCACGCTTTTCTGTTTGGATGGCAAATAACGCCACAAATAGTTATTTTAAATGAACAAATCCACAAACACGGATTCACAGTTTTTTTTCAAGTCAACTTTACTGACTACATTAGCACAATATCACGCTTTTCTGTTTGGATGGCGAATAACGCTGCAAATAGTTAATTAAAACTAACAACGCCAGAAACACGGATTCACGTTTTTTTGGTAAGTCAGCTTCACTAACTACATTAGCAAAATATCACGCTTTTCTGTCTGGATGGCGAAAAACGCCGCAAATAGTTATTTAAAACTAACAACCCCACAAACACAGATTCACAGATTTTTTTTTGCAAGTCGACTTCACTGACTACGTTAGCACAAGTTTTTTTGCAAGTCAACTTCACTGACTACGTTAGCACAATATCACGCTTTTCTGTTTGGATGGCGAATAACACTGCAAATAGTTAATTAAAACTAACAACCCCAGAAACACAGATTCACTGGTTTTTTGGCAATTCAACTTCACCGACTACGTCAGTACAATATCATGCTTTTCTGTTTGGATGGCGAATAACGCCGCAAATAGTTATTTAAAAAAACAACCCCACTAACACGGATTCACTGTTTTTTTGGCAAGTCAACTTCACCGACTATGTCAGCTCAATATCATGCTTTTCTGTTTGGATGGCGAATAACGCCGCAAATAGTTATTTAAAAAAACAACCCCACTAACACGGATTCACAGTTTTTTTGCAAGTCAACTTCACTGACTACGTTAGGACAATATCAGGTTTTTCTGTTTGGATGGCAAATAACGCCGCAAATAGTTATTTTAAATGAACAAATCCACAAACACGGATTCACAGTTTTTTTGCAAGTCAACTTTACTGACTACGTTAACACAATATCACGCTTTTCTGTTTGGATGGCGAATAACGCCGCAAATAGTTAATTAAAACTAACAACCCCAGAAACACGGATTCACGTTTTTTTGGCAAGTCAGCTTCACTGACTACATTAGCAAAATATCATGCTTTTCTGTCTGGATGGCGAAAAATGCAGCAAATAGTTATTTAAAACTAACAACCCCACAAACACAGATTCACAGTTTTTTTTTGGCAAGTCGACTTCACTGACTACGTTAGCACAATATCACGCTTTTCTGTTTGGATGGCAAATAACGCCACAAATAGTTATTTTAAATGAACAAATCCACAAACACGGATTCACAGTTTTTTTGCAAGTCAACTTTACTGACTACATTAGCACAATATCACGCTTTTCTGTTTGGATGGCGAATAACGCTGCAAATAGTTAATTAAAACTAACAACGCCAGAAACACGGATTCACGTTTTTTTGGCAAGTCAGCTTCACTAACTACATTAGCAAAATATCACGCTTTTCTGTCTGGATGGCGAAAAACGCCGCAAATAGTTATTTTAAATGAACAAATCCACAAACACAGATTCACAGATTTTTTTTTGCAAGTCGACTTCACTGACTACGTTAGCACAATATCACGCTTTTCTGTTTGGATGGCAAATAACGCCGCAAATAGTTATTTTAAATGAACAAATCCACAAACACGGATTCACAGTTTTTTTGCAAGTCAACTTCACTGACTACGTTAGCACAATATCACGCTTTTCTGTTTGGATGGCGAATAACACTGCAAATAGTTAATTAAAACTAACAACCCCAGAAACACAGATTCACTGGTTTTTTGGCAATTCAACTTCACCGACTACGTCAGTACAATATCATGCTTTTCTGTTTGGATGGCGAATAACGCCGCAAATAGTTATTTAAAAAAACAACCCCACTAACACGGATTCACTGTTTTTTTGGCAAGTCAACTTCACTGACTACGTTAGCACAATATCACGCTTTTCTGTTTGGATGGCGAATAATGCCGCAAATAGTTATTTAAAAAAACAACCCCACTAATACGGATTCACAGTTTTTTTTGACAAGTCGACTTCACTGACTACGTTAGCAAAATATCACGTTGTTCTTTTAGGATGGCAAATAACGCCGCAAATAGTTATTTTAAATGAACAAATCCACAAACACAGATTCACAGTTTTTTTGGCAAGTCAACTACACTGAAGAATTTAGCACAATATGGCGCTTGTCTATTTGTATGGCGAATAACGCCACAACTATTTCTTTCACATTTACAAGCTGCCAATCACGGACTAGATATGTTTTTCCTCAAACACAACCCAAAAGATTTTTTTTTTTCTAATGTACCCCAAACAAGGCTCTGACCCTCTTACTGCACTGAAAAAGTGAGAGTAGTGGTGCTTCTTTGAATGCAGTACCACAAAACAGCCTTTAGAACAGAGTGCAGTGCTGTATTACAGGCTAACCCCTATGCCCACTCACTGCTGCACAGTGTACCAGAATAGCTATTTCAATGCCTGATTTTCTGTCTAGAAATCGTCCCTCTCCTATCCCTGCAATTTTGATTATGTATCCCTGATCTCCTCATTGCCCTTTCTCTCCTGACGTCTGTCTCTGGTTTAGCATCAATAGCAAATGGCGCTGTCCAGCGCTGCAGAGCTATTTATAGGGCTGGGACATCACAGGACCTGGCTGGCTGCTAATTGGCTACATGTCTTCATGTGATCGCATTGTGGGCGTTTACTTCTTTGTCCCAGAAATCCTTCCCCCATGTCATGCCATGTGCTTGCGGCCATTTTAGGAAAAAAAAGATTTGTTACTACGAATCACCAGGAAATTCGCATTCGTTGCGAATCGAATTTTCCATGAAATTCGTAACGAATTCCACTTCGTCAGCTTCGATTCGCTCATCTCTAGTCTTTATTAACAATATGGAATCCCTTTTTTTTGTACAGAGCTGACATGCTGTACTAGCTGCCTGTGGATTTTTTGTAAATTCCTAAATCTGAACAGCAGACGGATTTCTTATCTGTGCTCTAAGACCTCATAAACACTCATTAAAGCTCAATCCTTATCTTACTGATAAGAATGTGGCTTAAATAAGTGTTTATGACCTCTTAGTAGTTTAAGAATAAGGTTTATTAGACGAAGACAAAAAGTTAAAGTGAAAGTACCAGTCACACAGTTAGAAAAACAGCTAACCTTTTGTGACTGAACAGCTCTATATTTTTAATAATGGCCAATTGAACATATGATTTTTAGCCAAAAATAAGTTAAATGCAATCATAAAAAAAAAATTTACTCCAAAGGTGTACATAGCCTTTAACTATGAATATCGCAGTAGTTGAACAAGATAAATGTGGTGATATATTAGACCGCCCTTTTATTCTGAGTCTGATGTATAGTAAGTCTATGTGTAAAATGACAGATTAGGTACGAATGTCACAGCAGCTGAACAAGATAAATGTGGCAATATATTAGACCACCCTTTAATACTGAGTCTGACGCACAGTAAGTAATTTGCGCTTGTCACGTCTTTCCCTATGCTCATCTCACAGTGAAATGGCAGAGGTCACACAGGATGAGGCTTTTCTGGGGCTGTGATATCACAGGGGATGACCATCTGCGGATTGGCTGGCTACATGGCATTATGGGTGATCTTGAATTCCCAGGCTTCTTATTTGGTTAGGCCAAGGTCACGCATCAGTTATTTGGTCAGTTATTTGCATCAGTTATTGTGAGCCAAAACCAGGTGTGAATCAAAAGCTCAGAACAGGTGCAGATCTTTCCATTATACCTTATCTCTGAGTAGGCTTCACTACTGGTTTTGTCTCACAATAACTGATGGAAATAAATGACCAAATAAATGAAGTGTGAACTTGGCCTAACACATGTAGCCGCCATTTTAGAAAACATAAACAATTTGTTACTACAAAGCACAAGGAAATTCGGATTTGTCGCAAAGCTAATTTTTTCTAAACTTCAGATCATATTCCACTTCGGATGCTTCGAATCTGTGAACACTAGTTATGAACATTAATCGTTGCACAACGCCTATAGCATTGCACCTGGTTGAATCCAAGACCCTGCTCCTTTTATACATTTGAGGACAATATGTGAGTATTTTTTCACCACTCATGTTTTTACCATGTTTATTGACTCCCAACATTCCACAGTCCTTATGCCCCTTTCACACGAGCGGGAGACTCGCATGTCTCCCACAACGCATCTACAGGGCTGGACTCGGCACTGACAGGGATCGCATAGCATTATTGACATGATGGCATCACACAGTTGCCGCAGATTTGTCGGCTGCACATCCATGATGCGAATCTCCCGTTCCACCACATCCCAAAGATGCTCTACTGGATTGAGATCTGGTGACTGTGGAGGCCATTTGAGTACAGTGAACTCATTGTCATGTTCAAGAAACCAGTCTGAGATGATTCCAGCTTTATGACATGGCGCATTATCCTGCTGAAAGTAGCCATCAGATGTTGGGTACATTGTGGTCATAAAGGGATGGACATGGTCAGCAACAATACTCAGGTAGGCTGTGGCGTTGCAACGATGCTCAATTGGTACCAAGGGGCCCAAAGAGTGCCAAGAAAATATTCCCCCACACCATGACACCACCACCACCAGCTTGAACCGTTGATACAAGGCAGGATGGATCCATGCTTTCATGTTGTTGACGCCAAATTCTGACCCTACCATCCGAATGTCGCAGCAGAAATCGAGACTTATCAGACCAGGCAACGTTTTTCCAATCTTCTACTGTCCAATTTCGATGAGCTTGTGCAAATTGTAGCCTCAGTTTCCTGTTCTTAGCTGAAAGGAGTGGCACCCGGTGTGGTCTTCTGCTGCTGTAGCCCATCTGCCTCAAAGTTCGACGTACTGTGCGTTCAGAGATGCTCTTCTGCCTACCTTGGTTGTAACGGGTGGCAATTTGAGTCACTGTTGCCTTTCTATCAGCTCAAACCAGTCTGCCCATTCTCCTCTGACCTCTGGCATCAACAAGGCATTTCCGCCCACAGAACTGCCGCTCACTGGATGTTTTTTCTTTTTCGGACCATTCTCTGTAAACCCTAGAGATGGTTGTGCGTGAAAATCCCAGTAGATCAGCAGTTTCTGAAATACTCAGACCAGCCCTTCTGGCACCAACAACCATGCCACGTTCAAAGGCACTCAAATCACCTTTCTTCCCCATACTGATGCTCGGTTTGAACTGCAGGAGATTGTCTTGACCATGTCTAAATGCCTAAATGCACTGAGTTGCCGCCATGTGATTGGCTGATTAGAAATTAAGTGTTAACGAGCAGTTGGACAGGTGTACCTAATAAAGTGGCCGGTGAGTGTATATATATATATATATATATATATATATATATATATATATATACAGTACAGACCAAAAGTTTGGACACACCTTCTCATTCAAAGAGTTTTCTGTATTTTCATGACTATGAAAATTGTAGATTCACACTGAAGGCATCAAAACTATGAATTAACACATGTGGAATTATATACTTTACAAAAAAGTGTGAAACAACTGAAAATATGTCTTATATTCTAGGTTCTTCAAAGTAGCCACCTTTTGCTTTGATTACTGCTTTGCACACTCTTGGCATTCTCTTGATGAGCTTCAAGAGGTAGTCGCCTGAAATGGTTTTCACTTCACAGGTGTGCCCTGTCAGGTTTAATAAGTGGGATTTCTTGTCTTATAAATAGGGTTGGGACCATGAGTTGTGTTGGTAAAGTAAAGAAAAATGAGTGGCCATCATTACTTTAAGAAATGAAGGTCAGTCAGTCCGAAAAATTGGGAAAACTTTGAAAGTGTGCCCAAGTGCAGTCGCAAAAACCATCAAGCGCTACAAAGAAACTGGCTCACATCAGGACCGCCCCAGGAAAGGAAGACCAAGAGTCACCTCTGCTGCGGAGGATAAGTTCATCCGAGTCACCAGCCTCAGAAATCGCAGGTTAACAACAGCTCAGATTAGAGACCAGGTCATTGCCACACAGAGTTCTAGCAGCAGACACATCTCTACAACAACTGTTAAGAGGATACTGTGAGCAGCAGGCCTTCATGGTAAAATAGCTGCTAGGAAACCACTGCTAAGGACAGGCAACAAGCAGAAGAGACTTGTTTGGGCTAAAGAACACAAGGAATGGACATTAGACCAGTGGAAATCTGTGCTTTGGTCTGATGAGTCCAAATTTGAGATCTTTGGTTCCAACCCTGTGTCTTTTTGCGACGCAGAAAAGGTGAACGGATGGACTCTACATGCCTGGTTCCCACCATGAAGCATGGAGGAGGAGGTGTGATGGTGTGGGGGTGCTTTGCTGGTGACACTGTTGGGGATTTATTCAAAATTGAAGGCATACGGAACCAGCATGACTACCACAGCATCTTGCAGCGGTATGCTATTCCATCCGGTTTGCGTTTAGTTGGACCATCATTTATCAACAGGACAATGACCCCAAACACACCTCCAGGCTGTGTAAAGGGCTATTTGACCAAGAAGGAGAGTGAAGGGGTGCTACGCCAGATGACCTGGCCTCCACAGTTACCAGACCTGAACCCAATCGAGATGGTTTGGGGTGAGCTGGACCGCAGAGTGAAGGCAAAAGGGCCAACAAGTGCTAAGCATCTCTGGGAACTCCTTCAAGACTGTTGGAATACCATTTCAGGTGACTACCTCTTTAAGCTCATCAAGAGAATGCCAAGAGTGTGCAAAGCAGTAATCAAAGCAAAAGGTGGCTACTTTAAAGAACCTAGAATATAAGACATATTTTCAGTTGTTTCACACTTTTTTGTTAAGTATATAATTCCACATGTGTTAATTCATAGTTTTGATGCCTTCAGTCTGAATCTACAATTTTCATAGTCATGAAAATACAGAAAACTCTTTGAATGAGAAGGTGTGTCTAAACTTTTGGTCTGTACTGTATATGGGTAAACACATGCTTGATGGCATTTATGAACAGCATATTTAACACACCACATGGTCGCAAGTGTTATGCTTATTCTTATTCCCAAGCTTCCAAAAATTGTCACCTATCGGGGTGTTATTGGATAAGACAAAAAACTTGATGGGTCAGAATACCTGCCCATATGACACCCACAAGTGTTAACTGTAAGGAGAAAAAGTGGCTCATTCTGAACAAGCCTAGAAAAATTCTACATTTTAATTATGAGCAGCAGCAGTGCAATGTGGATGTGGAACTGGTACTGTAATTGTATAATAGTAACGGTAGCAGAAGTAGCATAGCATTGAACATACAAGGCGGTGGATCGGCTTTCTATGGGTAGTAGTACAGGCAGATGAGTATCGTTAATAGTGGTGGTGGGAGGGGATTAGCAGCGAGGAGTAGCAACTAAGCTGTGGCAGAAGCAGCAATATGGTACATGTTGGCATGCAGCAGCAGCAGTAGTATGATAGCAGCAGTGGCACGAAGGAGGCAGCAGCAGCCATATGGAACATGATGGTAGGCAAGCAGCTGCAGTGGCAAGATGGGCATGTCAGCAGGACCAGATCTATTCATTGGTCTCAGCCAAAAGAGTGTGAAAATCCTCCTGAATCCAAGCTTGTCATGCTGACAAAAGTTAAGTTTTAGACAATAAGGGAGGACAACTTGGTCTGCTTGGATGTCACCACTCCCCCTACTGTGCTGAAAACCTTCTCCTAGATGATATTGGAGGCTGGGGAAAAAAAGAAGGTATGTCAAAGAGCATATAGTGCCAGTTCTGGCCACGGTTCTAGTTTGTCTGCCCCGAACTGCCTGTCCACGGGCTCAAGGAACAGGGTACGCGCTGGAGACAGCCCAGAGTCAAGGTAGGCCTAACCTGTGTATTGAGGCGGGGGGGGGGGTCTCCGCTTGCTGATTTGCCTCAACCTGGCATGAAAATGTAAAAAAAACTGCTCCATCATGTTGAGGAGAATGAAATGGCTGCTGCTACTGGAACTTCTGCTGCTTGTGGTGGTAAGAGGTGGGTGAATCTGCAGGGGCGGATTGGGGCCCACATTTCAGACATGCTGGTGGCAGGTGTCTGCTCACTGAAAGCTGCAGCAAGATGCATCCACAGTGTTTCCTGGTAATAAAGTAATTTTTTCTCCCTTTCGGAGGGAGGAAAATATTCTCCCATTTTGCTTTGATAACAAAAGTCTAACAGCATGGCTATCCAGTGATCATCAGACTGCTTGATGTCAATGATATACTTGTCAGTGTGTATGTAAACAAGTATACGTTTTAACCACAAGACCCTAGACACATGTAAGGCTCCTATGTTTCAAATTTTCCATATAGTCCGAAGACTACCAATAGCCAGTTGACATGATTCTTATGACCCTTTTAAAACATCATTTTTATTGATATACTGTTTAAAACTAGAGATGAGCGAGCATACTCGTCCGAGCTTGGTGCTCGTTCGAGTATTAGGGTACTCGTAAGTGCTTGCTGCTCGGACGAGTATCTCGCCATGCTCGAGGAAATGGCATCTTTCGCATCGTGCTTTTTTGGCGCCTAAAAACACAGCCAATCACAAGCCAGGAGACTCTGCGTACCACCCAGCATCACGTGGGGCCCTTACATGTCGATAGCAGGGGTTGGCTGGCCTGATCAGGTGACCCTGGAATATACTACCGACTGGCCGCGGTGCTCGGCTCAGATGCCGTCTGGATGTCGTTAGGGATAGAGCTGCTGCCTTTCAGGGACAGTGTTAGGGCCTGAATTTAGTTGTCTGTTAGGCAGGGATCACCCACAAAGAACCCAACAGCCCTTCTAAGGGCTAGAAGACATTTTATTTTATTTTTTTTGTCACTTGGCTGGCTGGCACTAGTAGTGCAGCTATCGCCATATCTAACCCTGTTTTTTTTTATTGTTCAGTGATACAAATCCATTGCACACAGCACTGTGGAACCATTCTGTGTGTCACAGTTCAGCACTGACTCACTCCAATCCATATATACTGTCCAAGTGACACTTTCTGTACGTCACACAATACAACCAAGTCATTTGCTACCAATATCGTCTACAGCTTGATCCAGAAAACTCTCTGTGCGACATTTGTCTGGGTCGCAGACTAAATAGTCACCGTTAACAGGGTGTCAGTCAGTCCTACCATAGTTCCTGCACGTCACGTTCCCAAAAAAACAAAATATAAAAAAAAAAAATATTTTTTCAGTTGTTTCAGCTCAGTGATACAAATCCATTTTACTCAGCTGCGTGTAACCTTTCTGTATGTCACAGTTCAGCACATTCGCTCCCATCCGTATATACTGTCCAGGTGACACTTTCTGTACGTCACACAATACAACCAAGTCATTTGCTACCAATATCATCTACCGCTTGATCCAGAAAACTCTCTGTGCGACATTTGTCTGGGTCGCAGACTAAATAGCCACCGTTAACAGGGTGTCAGTCAGTCCTACCATAGTTCCTGCACGTTACGTTCCCAAAAAACAAAATTGTAAAAAAAATATAAAAAAAACAAATATAAAAAAAAAATTATTTTTTCAGTTGTTTTAGCTCAGTGATACAAATCCATTTTACTCAGCTTTGTGTAACCTTTCTGTGTGTCACAGTTCAGCACATTCGCTCCCATCCGTATATACTGTCCAGGTGACACTTTCTGTACGTCACACAATACAACCAAGTCATTTGCTACCAATATCATCTACCGCTTGATCCAGAAAACTCTCTGTGCGACATTTGTCTGGGTCGCAGACTAAATAGCCACCGTTAAGAGGGTGTCAGTCAGTTCTACCATAGTTCCTGCACGTCACGTACCCAAAAGAACAAAATATAAAAAAAAATAAATAAATTTTTCAGTTGTTTTAGCTCAGTGATACAAATCCATTTTACTCAGCTGCGTATAACCTTTCTGTGTGTCACAGTTCAGCACACTCGCTCCAATCCGTATAATCTGTCCAAGTGACACTTTCTGTACGTCACTTAATTCTACA
>ONZH01029040.1:0-39482 GCA_900303285.1 Rhinella marina
GTATAGGTTGGTGGTAACATGCTTGGAGGATTGCTCTGTGGTAATTTCACTTAGGAGGTATAGGCATAGCAATAATCATCACTTGGAGGTATAGGCACGGTAGTAATCGTGACTGGCAGCTATAGGCTTGGTGGACCTCACCTGGAGGAACAATTCATGGCAATATTCAGACTCATAGGTACAGTTCCTGTTGTTAATCATCACTTGGAGGTGTAAATTCAGCTGTAATCACTCAGAGGCACAATTCTAGGAAGTAATCACACAGTGAGACCAAAGGATTTTGATTAATATGTCCTGTAAATTTTCTACTGTGTATTGTATCTGGGCTCCATGGAACTCTCGGTTGGTGTGCAACAAACTCCCCACAATCCATGACTTCTTCCTTTTAAAATCTCTAAACTTGCTATTCCTCACAGAAACCTGGCTTTAGCATTCTGACACCACTTCCGCTACCGCTGTACCCTATGATGAGCTACACCTTTCCCATACCCCCAGACCTGATGGCAGGCATGGTGGAGGAGTAGGCATACTACTGTCTCCACAGTACATGTTTTAAGTCAATCCCCTTGTATCCTCTCACATTGCCCTCTTTTAAGGTTTAAACTATCAGACTCTTCTACCCATTCCCACTGCGAGTGCCTGTTGTCTGTCACCCCCCAGGCTACCCTCACCAGGATCACCTTGCTGCCTGGCTTCCTTACTTCTTATCACCCAAATTACAATTCCTTCTTTCCATGCAGGTTTTCTTCTCTGATGGTATCATCCCCTCCCCGTTTAAACATTCTGTCATAACGCTATTGCTAAAAAAAATCTTCTCTTGACCTGTCCTGTTCAACTAACTACAGCACTGTCTCTAATCTCCCCTTCATGTCTAAACTCCAGGAGTGACTAGTCTACCTCGCCTCATCTGCTGTTTCTGTATTAACTCTCTCTCATTTATCCATTACAATCTGGTTTTCAGACTCTACTGAAACTCTTCTCACCAAAGTGGCAAACATCCTCCTGACAGCTAAATGCAACGGTGACTACTCTCTACTCATTCACCTCAATCGCTTTTACAGCATTTCACACTATAGACCTCCTCACTATACTTCAATCTTTCAGTCTATCATTCTCTGGCTCTAATTCCCCTCCTCTCCCTCTTGCTTTCGGGGTGCTTCAGGGTTCAGTCCTAGGTCCTCTCCATTTTTCTCTCCACATCCCCCCCTTAGGACAGACTATCACCAGATTTCGTTTTCACTTCAACCCGTGACATCACCCCTGCTGTGTTACAGAACACTACTGCCTGTCTGCTGTCTCTAATATCATATCCTCCAATGACTGTCTTCTGTCTCTAACATTATTTTCTCCACTGGCTGTCTGTACTCTGCCTGTAACATCATGTCCTCCATTTATGTAGAGGTAACACACCATCACTATATGTGGGGTGGTAGTTTGTGGACCTCGCTTGTCTCACTCATTCATTTGTCTGATTATAGATCATTGAGCAGAGTTATAATGAATCATACATCAGTCGCCATGCTCCAGAATCACAGACCATTGACCCTGGACTCCTGCGGACCCTGTGGTCTCTATCCGTGGCCATTTTCTCCATTGGTGGGATGCTGTCTTCTCTCTGTGTTGGGGTTATTTCTCAGTGGCTTGGACGGTGAGTGCCCTTTTCCAAGTATATCCACATTTACTGTTCAATGTATACAATTTATTACCGCCTGTTATTGTCCATTTCAGGCCGGGGAGAGGATGACTGTAGGGCAGGAGAATACAATCTATTGCTCCCTGTTATCAGACATTTCAGGGGAGAGGATGACTGTAGGACAGGAGAATACAATCTATTGCTCCCTGTTATCAGACATTTCAGGGGAGAGGATGACTGTAGGGCAGGAGAATACAATCTATTACTCCCTGGTATCAGACATTTCAGGGGAGAGGATGACTGTAGGGCAGGAGAATACAATCTATTGCTCCCTGTTATCAGCCATTTCAGGGTGAGGATGACTGTAGGACAGGAGAATACAATCTATTGCCCTGTTCACATTCAGGGAGGATGATGTATCAGACATTTCAGGGGAAGGATGACTGTAGGACAGGAGAATACAATCTATTGCCCCTGTTATCAGACATTTCAGGGGAGAGGATGACTGTAGGACAGCGAGAATACAATCTATTGCCCCTGCCTGTTATCAGACATTTTGCAGGGGAAAGGATGACTGTAGGACAGGAGAATACAATCTATTGCTCCCTGTTATCAGACATTTCAGGGGAGAGGATGACTGTAGGACAGGAGAATACAATCTATTGCTCCCTGTTATCAGACATTTCAGGGGAGAGGATGACTGTAGGACAGGAGAATACAATCTATTGCTCCCTGTTATCAGACATTTCAGGGGAGAGGATGACTGTAGGACAGGAGAATACAATCTATTGCCTCCTGTTATCAGCCATTTCAGGCCGGGGGGAGGATGACTGAATGTACATAATGTTGCATATCTCCAGAGAACTTTTTGACTGAAATCAGCTTACTTTATTACACTCCTGTGCTGTTATATGCTACAGACTGTGAGGATTACTGGCCTAGTCAAGGACTAAACTAGGTTGAGAATATTGTTGGATCACTTTGACTTTCCAACTTTCTATCTACAACAGAAGGTCACAGGCTCCATTCATCTGTGTCAATGAGCCACGCAGTGGCCTGATCACTGCTATTTAACCCTGAGGTGAGGCCTTATGTACCTTCATCAAGGTTGAGACACCCCCACTAGCTGCCAAATTATAAAATATAGTAATGGGGCAGATAATGGAGAAAGCAGATCTTCAACAATTTTAGTTTCTGCTCTTTCACCCCCTCTGTCAATAGTTTGTATTAGCAGACTAAGGGGGTTTACTACTTGAAAAGTTCTCCCTCTCTCTTTCCAGCAAAGTCCAGAGGGTAGGTTCACACAGTTTTTTGGAGGAGATTCTGAGGCATAAGTGAATCTAGCAGGATTGAGAAGTATAAGCTGACCTTACATCAAGACACAAAGGGGGAGATTTATCAAACTGTCATAAAGTAGATGGACTCTGATTGGTTGCTATGGGCAACTAAGCCAGTTCTACTTTACACCAGTTTAATAAATGACCCCAAATGTTTGCATCAGTTGTCTGTGAGATCCTTCATACGACTAAACTGAGTTTTCCCCTTTTTTTTCCCCTTTTTTTCTGAAACTGACTCCCTGGCCCTTGATCACAATGACATAAACAAGCAAGTTCAGCTGAGAACAGCCCAAATATTCCAGCATACAGTTATTTGTGCTAGTTTTCCAAATGAAAATCGTCCAAAATGGTGAAAACTGGTCAAAACTGGTCATCCAGTCAATTGTGGAATCCATTTCTGGTTTTAGTTAAAAACCTGCAGGAAAATCTACCTCAAAACCTCCTCCAAAAACTCTGTGAACCTGCCGTAACAGAGAAGCACAATTATATGCACTGGAGAATCTAGTACAGCAACTAACTAACAAAACTGCAATGTAATAAATGTCCTCTTGGCCCTGTGGTGGTCTATGAGGTATTCCTCCAGTACAGTAATGGTCTGTTAGGTGTTCCTCTAGTATTGTGGTGGTCTATGAAGTGTTCTTCTAGTATTGTGGTGGTCTATGAGGTATTCCTCCAGTACAGTAATGGTCTGTTAGGTGTTCCTCTAGTATTGTGGTGGTCTATGAGGTGTTCCTCTAGTTCTGTGGTGGTCTATGAAGTGTTCTTCTAGTATTGTGGTGGTCTATGAAGTGTTCTTCTAGTATTGTGGTGGTCTATGAGGTATTCCTCCAGTACAGTAATGGTCTGTTAGGTGTTCCTCTAGTATTGTGGTGGTCTATGAGGTGTTCCTCTAGTTCTGTGGTGGTCTATGAAGTGTTCTTCTAGTATTGTGGTGGTCTATGAAGTGTTCTTCTAGTATTGTGGTGGTCTATGAGGTATTCCTCCAGTACAGTAATGGTCTGTTAGGTGTTCCTCTAGTTCTGTGGTGGTCTATGAAGTGTTTCTTCTAGTATTGTGGTGGTCTATGAGGTGTTCCTCTAGTTCTGTGGTGGTCTATGAAGTGTTCTTCTAGTATTGTGGTGGTCTATGAAGTGTTCTTCTAGTATTGTGGTGGTCTATGAGGTATTCCTCCAGTACAGTAATGGTCTGTTAGGTGTTCCTCTAGTTCTGTGGTGGTCTATGAAGTGTTCTTCTAGTATTGTGGTGGTCTATGAGGTGTTTCCTCTAGTATTGTGGTTGTCTATGAGGTGTTCCTCTAGTTCTGGTGGTGGTCTATGAAGTGTCTTCTAGTATTGTGGTGGACTATGAGGTGTTCCTCTAGTATTGGGTGGTCTATGAGGTGTTCCTCTAGTATTGTGGTGGTCTATGAGGTGTTCCTCTAGTTCTGTGATGGTCTATGAAGTGTTATTCTAGTAGTGTGGTAGTCTATGAGGTGTTCTTCTAGTAGTGTGGTGGTCTATGAGGTGCTCTTTTACCGTTAGTAGTGTTGTGGGCTATGAGGTGTTCCTCTAGTTCTATGGTGGTCTATGAGGTGTTACACTATTATTGTGGTGGTCTATGAGGTGTTCCTCTACTACTGTGATATGCGCGGTGGTGTTTTCCCTAGTACTGTGGTGGTCTTTGAAGTGTTCCTCTAGTTCTGTGGTGGTCTATGAGGTGTTCTTCTAGTTCTATGGTGGTCTATGAGGTGTTCCTCTACTACTGTGATATGCGCGGTGGTGTTCTCCTAGTACTGTGGTGGTCTTTGAAGTGTTCCTCTAGTTCTATGGTGGTCTATGATGTGTTCTTCTAGTAGTCCGGTGGTCTATGAGGTGTTCTTCTAGTAGTCTGGTGGTCTATGAGGTGCTCTTTTACCAGTAGTAGTGTTGTGGGCTATGAGGTGTTTCCCTAGTTCTGTGATGGTCTATGTGGTGTTCCTCTAGTATTATGGTGGTCTTAGAGGTGTTCCTCTAGTTTAGTGGTGGTCTCTGAGGCATTCTTCTATTACTGTGGTGCTTCATGAGTTGTTCCTCTAGTTCTGTGGTGGCCTATCGGGTGTTCCTCTATTACTGTGGTGCTCCATGAGGTGTTCCTCTAGTACTTTGGTGGCCTATGAGGTGTTCCTTTAGTACTGTGGTGCTCCATGAGGTGTTCTTCTAGTACTTTGGTGGCCTATGAGGTGTTCCTCTAGTTATGTAGTGGTCTATGAAGTGTTTCTTTAGTACTGTGGGGCTGCATAGAGTTGTTCCCCTAGTACTGAGGTGACCTATAAGGTATTCCTCTAGTACTGTGGTGGTTTGTGAGGTATTCCTCTAGTACTATGGTGGTCTATGAGGTGTTCTTTTAGTACTATAGTGGTCTATGTGGTCTAGAACTGTAGTTGTATATGAGATGTCCCCCTAGGACTGTGGTGCTCCATGGGGTGTTCCCCTCGTACTGTGGTGCTCCATGAGGTGCTTCTCTAGTTCTGTGTGGTCTATGAGGAATTCCCCTAGTACTGTGGTAGCCTATGAGGTGTTCCTCTAGTTCTGTGGTGGTTTGTGAAGTGTTCCTTTAGTACTGTGGTGGCCTATGAGGTGTTCCTTTAGTTCTATCGTGGTCTATGTGTTGTTCCTCTAGTACTGTGATGGTTTATGAGGTGTTCTAGTTCTGCGATGGCCTATGAGTTGTTCACCTAGTACTGTGGTGGTCCATGAGGTGTTCCTCTAGTTCTGTGTTGGTCTATGAGTTGTTCCCCTAGTACTGTGGTGTGGTCTATGGGGTGTTCCTCTAGTATTATAATAGTCTATGAGGTGTTCATCTAGTTCTGTGGTGGTCTATGAGGCGTTGCCCTAGTACTGTGGTGGTTTATGAGGTGTTACCCTAGTACTGTGATGGTCTATGAGGTGTTCATCTAGTACTGTGTGGTATATGAGGTGTTCCTCTAGTAGTATAATAGTCTATTATGAGGTGATCCCCTAGTACTGTGGGGTCTATAAGGTGTTCTTCCAGTAGTGTTGTGGTCTATGGGGTGTTACACTAGTACTGTGGTGGTCTATGAGTTATTCCTCTATTACTGTGTTGGTCTATGAGGTGTTCCTCTACTTCTGTGGTGGTCTATGAGGTTTTCCCCTAGTACTGTGTGGGTCTATGAGTTGTTTCCCTAGTACTTTGGTGGTCTTTGGGGTGTTCCTCTAGCACTATAATAGTCTATGAGGTGTTCCTCTAGTTATGTGGTGGTCTATGAGTTGTTCCCTTAGTACTGTGGTGTGGTCTATGGGGTGTTCCTCTAATGCTATAACAGTCTATGAGGTGTTCATCTAGTTCTGTGGTGGTCTATGAGGTGTTCATCTAGTACTGTGGTGGTCTATGACGTGTTCCTGTAGTACTATACTAGTCTATGAGGTGATCCCCTAGTACTGTGGGTTTATGAGTTGTTCCCCTAGTACTGTGATGGTCTTTGGGGTGTTCCTCTAGCACTATAATAGTCTATGAGGTGTTGCTCTAGTACTGTGATGGTTTATGAGGCGTACCTCTAGTACTGTGGTGGTCTATGAGGTTTTCCTCTAGTACAGTGGTGGTCTATGGGGTGTTCCTCTAGTATTATAATAGTCTATGAGGTGTTCATCTAGTACTGTGGTGTATGTGGTGTTTCCTTGGTACTGAGGTAGCCTATGGGGTGTTTTTCTATTACTGTGACATGTGAGGTGTTTTTCTAGTGTCAAACTGGGTTATCACATTTGCTCTAGTACTGTGGTGGTCTATGAGGCATTTCCCTAGTACTGTGGTTGCCTACGAGGTGTTCCTCTAGTACTGGGGTGTTTTAGGTGTTCGCTTAGTACTGTGGTGGCCTATGAGGTGTTTCTCTATTACTGTGATATGTGAAGTGTTCTTCTATTACCAATCTGGTTTATGACACGTTCCTCTTGTTCTCTAGTCATCTATGAGGTGTCCCTCTAATACTGTGGTGGTCTATGAGGTGTTCTTCCAGTAGTGTTTTGGTCTATGGGGTGTTCCTCTAGTACTGTGGTGGTCTATGAGGTGTTCCTGTAGTTCTGTGGTGGTCTATGAGGTTTTCCTCTAGTTCTGTGGTGGTCTATGGGGTGTTCCTCTAGTATTATAATAGTCTATGAGGTGTTCATCTAGTACTGTGGTGGTCTATGAGTTATTCCTCTACTACTGTGGTGGTCTATGAGGTGTTCCTGTAGTTCTGTGGTGGTCTATGAGGTTTTCCTCTAGTACAGTGGTGGTCTGTGGGGTGTTCCTCTAGTATTATAATAGTCTATGAGGTGTTCATCTAGTTCTGTGGTGGTCTATAAGTCGTTGCCCTTGTACTGTGGTGGTTTATGAGGCATTCCCCTAGTACTGTGATGGTCTTTGAGGTGTTCATCTAGTAATGTGGTGTTCTATGAGGTGTTTCTCTAGTACTATAATAATCTATGAGGTGTTCCCCGAGTACTGTGGTGGTTTATGAGGTGTTCCCCTAGTACTGTGGTGGTCTATGAGCTGTTCCTCTAGTACTGTGATGGTCTATGAGGTGCTCCTTGAGTACTATGGTAGTCTAGAGGTACTCCTTTACTACTGTGGTAGTCTACGAGGCGTTCCGCTAGTTCTGTGGTGGTCTATGAGCTGTTCCTCTAGTACTGTGATGGTCTATGGGTGTTACCCTAGTTCTGTGATGGTCTATGAGGTGCTCCTCGAGTACTATGATAGTCTAGAGGCACTCCTTTACTACTGTGGTGGTCTGTGAGGTGTTCCTCTAGTCTTGTGGTGCTCTGTGATTTGTTCTCTGGGCTGCATGACCTCAGGCTGAATATTTTTCTATTACTGTACACTGTTTGAAGGCTTCTGATATAATTTACTTGTGATTTTTGTTGCTGTGAGCAGAAAAAGAGCCATGATCATCAATAATATATTCGCATTTATTGGGGGAAGCTTGATGGGACTGTCCCAGATCTGCCAATCATACGAGATGATGATCACTGGAAGATTCATCATTGGAGTTTTTTCAGGTAAGACAAGCTATGACACAGGACCTTGCTCCACACCTGCAGGCTATTTTTCCCATCATTTATTTGTCTGTGTCGAGCACTTCTAATGGGAAGACAAGTCTGAATTCACTAAGCCATCCAAACAAACCTTGGACATTAGTTAATCCCCTGAAGCTCCTGCTTTGGATAATTTAAAATTAATTACAAAATTCCACAATATACAAGTGTAATACAGCCCATACAGTATGACATGTGATACAGATGCTTCTTATAAAAGAACACATGTAATACAGCCACTCCCCATATAATATCACCCTTGAAATACACTTGGTCCCCATACGATATCACCTGTTCAATACAGACTCCCCCCCCCACAATATCAAACATCTAATATAAGCATTCCTCATAAATATTGTAATATTACCCATGTAATACAGGTGCTCCTCATGTAATAACGTCCATGTAAAAAAAAGTTCTTCCTATACAAAATCACACATGTAATATAGGAACTCCCCATAAAATATATCACAATATTTTGTATTAATACAAAGGCCCCGCATGTAACATTTCCTGTGTAATACAGGTGCTCCCCTTACCATATCACACATATAGTATAGGAAGCACTTGTATTACATGTGTGATATAGTATAGGGAGCACCTGTACTACATGTGTGATATAGTATAGGGAGCACCTGTACTACATGTGTGATATAGTTTAGGGGGCACTTGTATTACGTGTGTGATATAGTATAGGGAGCACTTGTATTACATGTGTGATATAGTATAGGGGGCACCTGTATTACCTGTGTGATATAGTACAGGGAGCACCTCTATTACATGTGTCATGTTTAGGGGGCACTTGTATTACGTGTGTGATATAGTATGGGGAGCACCTGCATTACATGTGTGATATAGTATGGGGAGCACCTGTATTACATGTGTGATATAGTATAGGGAGCACTTGTATTACATGTGTGATATAGATTAGGGAGCACTTGTATTACATGTGTGATATAGTACAGGGAGCACCTCTATTACATGTGTGATATAGTTTAGGGAGCACTTGTATTACGTGTGTGATATAGTATGGGGAGCACCTGTACTACATGTGTGATATAGTATGGGAAGCATCTGTACTACCTGTGTGATATAGTATGGGGAGCACCTGTATTACCTGTGTGATATAGTATGGGGAGCACCTGTATTACATGTGTGATATAGTATAGGGAGCACCGGTATTACATGTGTGATATAGTATGGGAAGCACCTGTATTACATGTGTGATATAGTATAGGGAGCACTTGTATTACATGTGTGATATAGTATAGGGGGCACCTGTATTACCTGTGTGATATAGTTTAGGGAGCACCTGTATTACATGTGTGATATAGTACAGGGAGCACCTCTATTACATGTGTCATGTAGTTTATGGGGCACTTGTATTACGTGTGTGATATAGTATGGGGAGCACCTGTATTACATGTGTGATATAGTATAGGCAGCACCTGTATTATCTGTGTGATATAGTATAGGGAGCACCTGTATTACCTGTGTGATATAGTATAGGGAGCACTTGTATTACCTGTGTGATATAGTATAGGGAGCACTTGTATTATCTGTGTGATATAGTATAGGGAGCACCTCTATTACATGTGTGATATAGTTTAGGGAGCACTTGTATTACATGTGTGATATAGTATGGGGAGCACCTGTATTACATGTGTGATATAGTATGGAGAGCACCTGTATTACCTGTGTGATATAGTATAGGGAGCAGCGTGTATTACATTTGTGATATAGTATAGGGAGCACCTGTATTACCTGTGTGATATAGTATAGAGAGCACCTGTATTACACGTGTGATATAGTATAGGGAGCACTTGTATTACATCACACAGGTAATACAGGTGCTCCCCTTACCATATCACACATGTAATACAAGTGCTCCCTATACTATATCACACGTGTAATACAGGTGCTCCCTATACTATATCACACAGGTAATACAGGTGCTCCCTATACTATATCTCACAGGTAATACAGGTGCTCCCTATACTATATCACATATGTAATAGAGGTGCTCTCCATACTATATCACACATGTAATACAGGTGCTCCCTATACTATATCACACATGTAATACAAGTGCTTCCTAAACTGTATCACACAGGTAATACAGGTGCTCCCTATACTATATCAAACATGTAATACAAGTGCTCCCTATACTATATCACACATGTAATACAGGTGCTCCCTATACTATATCAAACATGTAATACAAGTGCTCCCTATACTATATCACACATGTAATACAGGTGCTCCCTATACTATATCACACATGTAATACAGGTGCTCCCTATACTATATCACACAGGTAATACAGGTGCTCCCTATACTATATCACACATGTAATACAGGTGCTCCCTATACTATATCACATATGTAATACAGGTGCTCTCCATACTATATCACACATGTAATACAGGTGCTCCCTATACTATATCACACATGTAATACAGGTGCTTCCCATACTATATCACACATGTAATACAGGTGCTCTCTATACTATATCATACATGTAATACAGGTGCTCTCTATACTATATCACACATGTAATACAGGTGCTCTCCATACTATATCACACAGGTAATACAGGTGCTCCCTATACTATATCATACATGTAATACAAGTGCTCCCTATACTATATCATACATGTAATACAAGTGCTCCCTATACTATATCATACAAGTAATACAGGTGCTCCCTATACTATATCACACATGTAATACAGGTGCTCCCTATACTATATCACACACGTAACACAGATGCTCCCTATACTATATCACACATGTAATAGAGGTGCTCTCCACACTATATCACACATGTAATACAGGTGCTCCCTATACTATATCACACATGTAGTACAGGTGATCCCTATGTTATATCACACATGTAATAGAGGTGCTCCCTATACTATATCACATATGTAATAGAGGTGCTCCCTATACTATATCACACATGTAATACAAGTGCTCCCTAAACTATATCACACAGGTAATACAGGTGCTCCCTATACTATATCAAACATGTAATACAAGTGCTCCCTATACTATATCACACATGTAATACAGGTGCTCCCTATACTATATCACACAGGTAATACAGGTGCTCCCTATACTATATCACACATGTAATACAGGTGCTCCCTATACTATATCACATATGTAATACAGGTGCTCTCCATACTATATCACACATGTAATACAGGTGCTCCCTATACTATATCACACATGTAATACAAGTGCTCCCTATACTATATCACACATGTAATACAGGTGCTCCCTATACTATATCACACAGGTAATACAGGTGCTCCCTATACTATATCACACATGTAATACAGGTGCTCCCTATACTATATCACATATGTAATACAGGTGCTCTCCATACTATATCACACATGTAATACAGGTGCTCCCTATACTATATCACACATGTAATACAAGTGCTCCCTAAACTATATCACACAGGTAATACAGGTGCTCCCTATACTATATCACACATGTAATACAGGTGCCCCTATACTACATCATACATGTAATACAAGTGCTCCATAAACTATATCACACATGTAATAGAGGTGCTCCCTATACTATATCACACATGTAGTACAGGTGATCCCTATGTTATATCACACATGTAATAGAGGTGCTCCCCATACTATATCACACATGTAATACAGGTGCTCCCTATACTATATCATACATGTAATACAAGTGCTCCCTATACTATATCATACATGTAATACAGGTGCTCTCTATACTATATCATACATGTAATACAAGTGCTCCCTATACTATATCATACAAGTAATACAGGTGCTCCCTATACTATATCATACATGTAATACAAGTGCTCCCTATACTATATCATACATGTAATACAGGTGCTCCCTATACTATATCATACATGTAATACAAGTGCTCCCTATACTATATCATACATGTAATACAAGTGTTCCCTATACCATATCATACATGTAATACAAGTGCTCCCTATACTATATCATACATGTAATACAGGTGCTCTCTATACTATATCATACATGTAATACAAGTGCTCCCTATACTATATCATACATGTAATACAGGTGCTCCCTAAACTATATCACACATGTAATACAGGTGCTCTCTATACTATATCATACATGTAATACAAGTGTTCCCTATACTATATCATACATGTAATACAAGTGCTCCCTATACTATATCATACATGTAATACAGGTGCTCTCTATACTATATTGTAAAATCGTATGCTTGGCTGCTTAGCTAGAGGTATAACGAGCAGAAAGAGGGAGATTGTGTTCCTCTGTATAGAGCTCTAGTGAGACCACATCTGGAATACTGTGTTCAATTCTGGAGACCTCACCTGCAAAAGGATATTGCTAAAATAGAACGGGTCCAAAGAAGAGCTACAAAAATGGTGGAAGGTCTAAAGCATAGAACTTATCAAGAAAGACTCCGAGTTCTTAATATGTATAGTCTGGAGGAAAGAAGAGAAAGGGGGGCAGGACTGAGACCTTTAAATATGTTAAAGGACTGAATAAAGTTCAGGAGGGAAGTGTTATTAATAAGAAACTGAACACAAGAACAAGGGGGCACAATCTGAGGTTAGAGGGGAAATCAAGAACAACATTAGAAAATATTATTTCACTGAAAGAGTAGTAGAAGCTTGGAACAAACTTCCTGCAGAGGTGGTTGATAAATCCACAGTAACTGAATTTAAACATGCCTGGGATAAACATGTATCTATCCTAAGATAACAATAAAAGGATAATAAAAGGGCGACTAGATGGAGCAGGTGGTCTTTTTCTGCCGTCAATCTTCTATGTTTCTATATCACAAATGTAATATCAACCACCTCTGCTATATCACACATGTAATACAGGTGCTCCCTATACTATATTACACAAGTAATATAGGTGCTCCCTATACTATATCACACATGTAATACAGGTGCTCCCTATACTATATTACACAAGTAATATAGGTGCTCCCTATACTATATCACACATGTAATACAGGTGCTCCCTATACTATATTACACATGTAATATAGGTGCTCCCTATACTATATCACACATGTAATACAGGTGCTCCCTATACTATATTACACATGTAATACAGGTGCTCCCTATACTATATCACATATAATAACGGTGCTCCCTATACTATATACTACAGGCCCTATATATCAATTAACAGGTGCTCCCTATACATCATATTAACACATGTAATATAGGTGCTCCCTATATCTATATCACACATGTAATACAGGTTGCTCCCTATACTATAATACACAAGTAATATAAGGTGCTCCCTATACTCATATCACACATGTAATACAGGGTGCTCCCTATACTATATTACACATGTAATTACAGGTGCTCCCTATACTATATCACATATATATACAGGTGGCTCCCTATACTATATCACACATGTAATACAGGTGCTCCCCATATACTATATTAGCACATCGTAATCACAGGTGCTCCCTATACTATATTACACATGTAATAAGTGCTCCCTATACTATATCACATATATAATACAGGTGCTCCCTATAACTATATGCACCATGTAATACAGGTGCTCCCAAACTATATATCACACAGGTACATACAGGTGCTCCCTATACATCAATCACACTGCTAAAACCAGTGCTCCCTATCCTATTCACAACATGTTAATACAGGCGTGCTCCCTATACTATATCACACATTAATACAGGTGCCCTCCCTATACCTTATCAGGCATAAATAATACAGGTGCTCCCATATACTATATCACACATGTAATAACAGGTGCTCCCAATACTATATCACACAGGTAATACAGGTGCTCCCTATACTATATCACACAGGTAATACAGGTGCTCCCCATACTATATCACACAGGTAATACAGGTGCTCCCCATACTATATCACACAGGTAATACAGGTGCTCCCCTTACCATATCACACATGTAATACAGGTGCTCCCTATACTATATCACACATGTAATACAGGTGCTCCCTATACTATATCACACATGTAATACAGGTGCTCCCTATACTATATCACACATGTAATACAGGTGCTCCCTATACTATATCACACATGTAATACAGGTGCCTCCCTATACTATATCACACAGGTAATACAGGTGCTCCCTAAACTATATCACACATGTAATACAGGTGCTCCCTATACTATATCACACATGTAATACAGGTGCTCTCTATACTATATCACACATGTAATACAGGTGCTCCCTATACTATATCACACAGGTATACAGGTGCTCCCTAAACTATATCACACATGTAATACAGGTGCTCCCTATACTATATCACACGTGTAATACAGGCGCTCCCCTATACTATATCACACATGTAGTACAGGTGCTCCCTATACTATATCACACATGTAATACAGGTGCTCCCTATACTATATCACACATTAATACAGGCGCTCCCTATACTATATCACACATTAATACAGGTGCTCCCTGTACTATATTACACATGTAATACAGGTGCTTCCCATACTATATCACACAGGTAATACCGGTGCTCCCTATACTATATCACACATGTAATACAAGTGCTCTCTATACTATATCACACATGTAATACAGGTGCTCCCTATACGATATCATACATGTAATACAGGTGCTCCCTGTACTATATCACACATGTAATACAGGTGATCCCTATATTATATCACACATGTAATACAGGTGCTCTCTATACTATATCACACAGGTAATACAGGTGCTCCCTATACTATATCACACATGTAATACAGGTGCTCTCTATACTATATCACACAGGTAATACCGTTGCTCCCTATACTATATCACACAGGTAATACCGGTGCTCTCTATACTATATCACACAGGTAATACCGGTGCTCCCTATGCTATATCACACAGGTAATACAGGTGCTCCCTATACTATATCACACATGTAATACAGGTGCTCCCTATACTATATCACACATGTAATACAGGTGCTCTCCATACTATATCACACATGTAATACAGGTGCTCCCTATACTATATCACACATGTAATACAGGTGATCCCTATACTATATCACACATGTAACACAGGTGCTCCCTATACTATATCACACATGTAATACAGGTGCTCCCTATACTATATCACACATGTAATACAGGTGCTCCCTATACTATATCACACATGTAATCAATTAGATAATACAGACCCTCAAGAAAATCTCAAGAAAAGTCACAGTACTTTCCCACTGAACTTCCATAATATACTTCTTACTCTTTGCAGGTCTGGCTTCTGGTTTGGTACCAATGTATGTGGGTGAGATTTCTCCAACACATCTCAGAGGAGCACTGGGAACCCTACATCAGCTGTCCCTAGTAATTGGTATATTGTTTGCTCAGGTAACATAAAAGTATTCCAAAATAAATGTGTGTATATTATTGTGCATCCAGTAATATTCTATATCTCCCGATTCAGTCTATAGTATCTTCAGTATAACCCTATATCTCCCGATTCTCTACTGTATGTCCAGTATTATCCTTGTATCTCCCGATTCTCTATAGTATCTCCTGTATTATCCTGTATCTCCCGATTCTCTACTTTATGTCCAGTATTATCCTGGTATCTCCCGATTCTCTATAGTATCTCCTGTATTATCCTGTATCTCCCGATTCTCTATAGTATGTCCAGTATTATCCTCTATCTCCCGATTCTCTACTTTATGTCCAGTATTATCCTCCTATCTCCCGATTCTCTATAGTATCTCCTGTATTATCCTGTATCTCCCGATTCTCTATAGTATGTCAGTATTATCCTCTATCTCCCGATTCTCTATAGTATGTCCAGTATTATCCTCTATCTCCCGATTCTCTACTTTATGTCCAGTATTATCCTCGTATCTCCCGATTCTCTATAGTATGTCCAGTATTATCCTGTATCTCCCGATTCTCTATAGTATGTCCAGTATTATCCTGGTATCTCCCGATTCTCTATAGTATCTCCTGTATTATCCTGTATCTCCGATTCTCTATAGTATGTCCAGTATTATCCTGGTATCTCCCGATTCTCTATAGTATCTCCTGTATCTCCGATTCTCTATAGTATGTCCAGTATTATCCTCTATCTCCCGATTCTCTACTTTATGTCCAGTATTATCCACGTATCTCCCGATTCTCTATACTATAGAGAATCGGGAGATACGAGGATAATACTGGACATACTATAGAGAATCGGGAGATACAGTATAATACAGGAGATACTATAGAGTCTATAGTATCTCCTGTATTATACTGTATCTCCCGATTCTCTATAGTATGTCCAGTATTATCCTCGTATCTCCCGATTGTCTATAGTATCTCCTGTATTATCCTGTATCTCCCGATTCTCTACTTTATGTCCAGTATTATCCTGGTATCTCCCGATTCTCTATAGTATCTCCTGTATTATCCTGTATCTCCCGATTCTCTATAGTATGTCCAGTATTATCCTCTATCTCCCGATTCTCTACTTTATGTCCAGTATTATCCTCCTATCTCCCCGTTTCTCTATAGTATCTCCTGTATTATCCTGTATCTCCCGATTCTCTATAGTATGTCCAGTATTATCCTCTATCTCCCGATTCTCTACTTTATGTCCAGTATTATCCTCGTATCTCCCGATTCTCTATAGTATGTCCAGTATTATCCTGTATCTCCCGATTCTCTATAGTATGTCCAGTATTATCCTGGTATCTCCCGATTCTCTATAGTATCTCCTGTATTATCCTGTATCTCCCGATTCTCTATAGTATGTCCAGTATTATCCTGGTATCTCCCGATTCTCTATAGTATCTCCTGTATCTCCGCGATTCTCTATAGTATGTCCAGTATTATCCTCTAATCTCCCGATTTCTCTACTTTATGTCCAGTATTATCCCCATATCTCCCGATTCTCTATAGTATCTCCTGTATCTCCCGATTCTCTATAGTATGTCCAGTATTATCCTCTATCTCCCGATTCTCTACTTTATGTCCAGTATTATCCACGTATCTCCCGATTCTCTATACTATAGAGAATCGGGAGATACGAGGATAATACTGGACATACTATAGAGAATCGGGAGATACAGTATAATACAGGAGATACTATAGAGTCTATAGTATCTCCTGTATTATACTGTATCTCCCGATTCTCTATAGTATGTCCAGTATTATCCTCGTATCTCCCGATTGTCTATAGTATCTCCTGTATTATACTGTATCTCCCGATTCTCTATAGTATGTCCAGTATTATCCTGTATCTCCCGATTCTCTATAGCATGTCCAGTATTATCCTCGTATCTCCCGATTCTCTATAGTATCTCCTGTATTATACTGTATCTCCCGATTCTCTATAGTATCTCCTGTATTATACTGTATCTCCCGATTCTCTATAGTATGTCCGGTATTATCCTCGTATCTCCCGATTCTCTATAGTATGTCCAGTATTATCCTCTATCTTCCGATTCTCTACTTTATGTCCAGTATTATCCTCGTATCTCCAGATTCTCTATTAGTATCTCCTGTATTATCCTGTATCTCCCGATTCTGTATAGTATGTCCAGTATTATCCTCTATCTCCCGATTCTCTATAGTATCTCCTGTATTATCCTTGTATCTCCCGATTCTCTATAGTATCTCCTGTATTATCCTGTATCTCCCGATTCTCTATAGTATCTCCTGTATTATCCTCTATCTCGGATTCTCTACTTTATGTCCAGTATTATCCTCCTATCTCCCGATTCTCTATAGTATGTCCAGTATTATCCTCTATCTCCCGATTCTCTACTTTATGTCCAGTATTATCCTCCTATCTCCCGTTTCTCTATAGTATCTCCTGTATTATCCTGTATCTCCCGATTCTCTATAGTATGTCCAGTATTATCCTCTATCTCCCGATTCTCTACTTTATGTCCAGTATTATCTCGTATCTCCCGATTCCTATAGTATGTCCAGTATTATCCTGTATCTCCCGATTCTCTATAGTATGTCCAGTATTATCCTGGTATCTCCCGATTCTCTATAGTATCTCCTGTATTATCCTGTATCTCCCGATTCTCTATAGTATGTCCAGTATTATCCTGGTATCTCCCGATTCTCTATAGTATCTCCTGTATCTCCCGATTCTCTATAGTATGTCCAGTATTATCCTCTATCTCCCGATTCTCTACTTTATGTCCAGTATTATCCCCATATCTCCCCGATTCTCTATAGTATCTCCTGTATCTCCCGATTCTCTATAGTATGTCCAGTATTATCCTCTATCTCCCGATTCTCTACTTTATGTCCAGTATTATCCACGTATCTCCCGATTCTCTATACTATAGAGAATCGGGAGATACGAGGATAATACTGGACATACTATAGAGAATCGGGAGATACAGTATAATACAGGAGATACTATAGAGTCTATAGTATCTCCTGTATTATACTGTATCTCCCGATTCTCTATAGTATGTCCAGTATTATCCTCGTATCTCCCGATTGTCTATAGTATCTCCTGTATTATACTGTATCTCCCGATTCTCTATAGTATGTCCAGTATTATCCTGTATCTCCCGATTCTCTATAGCATGTCCAGTATTATCCTCGTATCTCCCGATTCTCTATAGTATCTCCTGTATTATACTGTATCTCCCGATTCCTCTATAGTATCTCCTGTATTATACTGTATCTCCCGATTCTCTATAGTATGTCCGGTATTATCCTCGTATCTCCCGATTCTCTATAGTATGTCCAGTATTATCCTCTATCTCCCGATTCTCTACTTTATGTCCAGTATTATCCTCGTATCTCCAGATTCTCTATAGTATCTCCTGTATTATCCTGTATCTCCCGATTCTGTATAGTATGTCCAGTATTATCCTCTATCTCCCGATTCTCTATAGTATCTCCTGTATTATCCTGTATCTCCCGATTCTCTATAGTATCTCCTGTATTATCCTCCTATCTCCCGATTCTCTATAGTATCTCCTGTATTATCCTCTATCTCGGATTCTCTACTTTATGTCCAGTATTATCCTCCTATCTCCCGATTCTCTATAGTATCTCCTGTATTATACTGTATCTCCCGATTCTCTATAGTATGTCCAGTATTATCCTGTATCTCCCGATTCTCTATAGTATCTCCTGTATTATCCTGTATCTCCCGATTCTGTATAGTATGTCCAGTATTATCCTGTATCTCCCGATTCTCTATAGTATCACCTGTATTATCCTCTATCTCCGATTCTCTACTTTATGTCCAGTATTATCCTCCTATCTCCCGATTCTCTATAGTATCTCCTGTATTATCCTGTATCTCCCGATTCTCTATAGTATGTCCAGTATTATCCTTGTATCTCCCGAGTCTCTATAGTATCTCCTGTATCTCCCGAGTCTCTATAGCATTTCCTGTATTACCCTATATCTCCTGATTGTATGTAGTATCCCCAGTATTATCCTCTACCTTCGGATTCTCTATAGTACCCTCTGTATTATGCTCTTTCTGCTCCAGAAGTCAGGTAAAGAGGCAGGAGATGGTTCAGAGTGAGAGCAGTGAGGATTTCACATGTTCCCAGCATGGTGTGGCAGGAGGGGTCGTGGCTTGTCAATCAGTTAGATTTGTGTTCTACTGAACCCTGCCAGTTCTTCATCATGGCCACCTCTGTGTCTTTTGACCGGATTCCTTTACAAGGGACTCCTTTTGTTTTCTAATCTGTATCACCTCCAACTGTTTCACAACTTTTCCCTTGTATTTTTTACTTTACTGGTTTATCCTTGATGTTTCACCTTCTGGTTCTGAACACAGCTGGTATGACCACTTTGCCTGTTCACACCCCCCTGCTAGCATCTGCCCTGTGATTGGATGCTAGGACTCTGTACCACCCCCAAGGACTGCTTAGGATTGTAGTTTAGGTTTTTATTGGAGAGGTTATTCTGCTTTAGGCAGGGCACTACCACTCCCCAGCTCTCACGATACCGGGTGGCTAGTAACAAGTCTGTGGTTGGATGTAGGCGACCGCTACCTGTACAGTTTCATTACAATCTTTTTTATTTCCAGATTCTCTTTATTGTATATCACCCCATAGTCTTTATTTTGTGATCTTTTTACACAGTTTTCTACTCTTAGGTCTTGGGTCTGGACATATTTCTGGGCACTCAGAGCCGGTGGCCGGCGCTGTTTTGGGCGACATTGATCCCGGCTGCTCTACAATCTGTTTTGCTGCCATTTTGTCCAGAAAGTCCCCGTTTCCTGTATATTGTGTGTGAGCAGGAGGGCCAGGCCCGAACCAGTGAGTGATCATTATTACCCCAGTAAGGGCTAAGCGGAGGATTAATGCTGTATCTTGATAAAGTGTATAGTGTGCTTGTTGTCCGTGTCACAGGTCTAAGGCGTTTCACTGGCCTTCTGGATGTCTCAGAAGTTCTCTCAGAAATGAAGGAAGAGAAAAGACAGATGGACACACAACCAAAAGTCTCAATTCTGCAAATATTCCGTTCCCGCACTTACAGACAACCTATAATCGTGGCCATAATTCTTCAGCTGTCCCAACAGCTGTCCGGAATCAATGCAGTAAGTCTGCCTGCTCCTCAGGGTAACAGAGATAAAGACAGGGAACTCTAGGCACCTCCCACTACAGGGCGATACAGACAGAACAGAGCTATGAGCCTGCCCCTCCTCCTGCAGGGTGATACAGACAGTACAGAGCTATGAGCCTGCCCCTCCTCCTGCAGGGTGATACAGACAGTACAGAGCTATGAGCCTGCCCCACCCCTTACAGGGTGATACAGACAGAAGAGAGCTAAGAGCCTGCCCTTCCTCCTGCAGGGTGATACAGACAGTAACAGAGCTATGAGCCTGCCCCTCCTCCTGCAGGGTGATACAGACAGTACAGAGCTATGAGCCTGCCCCACCCCTTACAGGGTGATACAGACAGTACAGAGCTATGAGCCTGCCCCTCCTCCTGCAGGGTGATACAGACAGTACAGAGCTATGAGCCTGCCCCACCCCTTACAGGGTGATACAGACAGTAGAGATCTATGAGCCTGCCCCGCCCCCTGCAGGGTGATACAGACAGAAGAGATCTATGAGCCTGCCCCTCCCCTGCAGGTAGATACAGACAGAAGAGAGATATGAGCCTGCCCCTCCTCCTGCAGGGTGATACAGACAGTACAGAGCTATGAGCCTGCCCCTCCTCCTGCAGGGTGATACAGACAGTACAGAGCTATGAGCCTGCCCCACCCCTTACAGGGTGATACAGACAGAAGAGAGCTATGAGCCTGCCCCGCCCCCTGCAGGGTGATACAGACAGTAGAGATCTATGAGCCTGCCCCGCCCCCTGCAGGTGATACAGACAGAAGAGATCTATGAGCCTGCCCCTCCCCCTGCAGGTAGATACAGACAGAAGAGAGTTATGAGCCTGCCCCTCCCCCTGCAGGGTGATACAGACAGAAGAGATCTATGAGCCTGCCCCTCCCCCTGCAGGTAGATACAGACAGAAGAGAGATATGAGCCTGCCCCTCCCCCTGCAGGGTGATACAGACAGAAGAGAGTTATGAGCCTGCCCCTCCTCCTGCAGGGTGATACAGACAGAAGAGAGCTATGAGCCTGCCCCTCCTCCTGCAGGGTGATACAGACAGTAGAGAGCTATGATCCCGCCCCTCCTCCTGCAGGGTGATATAGACAGAAGAGAGCTATGATCCCGCCCCTCCCAATGCAGGGTGATATAGACAGAAGAGAGCTATGATCCCGCCCCTCCCAATGCAGGGTGATACAGACAGAAGAGAGCTATGATCCTGCCCCTCCTCCTGCAGGGTGATACAGACAGAAGAGAGCTATGAGCCCGCCCCTCCTCCTGCAGGGTGATACAGACAGTAGAGAGCTATGAGCCCGCCCCTCCCCCTGCAGGGTGATACAGACAGAAGAGAGCTATGAGCCTGCCCCTCCTCCTGCAGGGTGATACAGACAGAAGAGAGCTATGAGCCCGCCCCTCCTCCTGCAGGGTGATACAGACAGTAGAGAGCTATGAGCCTGCCCCTCCCCCTGCAGGGTGATACAGACAGAAGAGATCTATGAGCCTGCCCCTCCCCCTGCAGGTAGATACAGACAGAAGAGAGATATGAGCCTGCCCCTCCCCCTGCAGGGTGATACAGACAGAAGAGAGTTATGAGCCTGCCCCTCCTCCTGCAGGGTGATACAGACAGAAGAGAGCTATGAGCCTGCCCCCACCCCTTACAGGGTGATACAGACAGTAGAGATCTATGAGCCTGCCCCTCCCCCTGCAGGTAGATATAGACAGAAGAGAGCTATGAGCCTGCCCCTCCTCCTGTAGGGTGATACAGACAGAAGAGAGTTATGAGCCCACCCCCTGCAGGGTGATACAGACAGAAGAGAGCTATGAGCCTGCCCCTGCAGGAAGATACAGACAAAAGAGAGCTATGAGCCTGCCCCTCCCCCTGCAGGGTGATACAGACAGTAGAGAGCTATGATCCCGCCCCTCCTGCTGCAGGGTGATATAGACAGAAGAGAGCTATGAGCCTGCCCCTCCCCCTGCAGGGTGATACAGACAGAAGAGAGCTATGAGCCCGCCCCTCCTCCTGCAGGGTGATACAGACAGTAGAGAGCTATGATCCCGCCCTCCTCCTGCAGGGTGATATAGACAGAAGAGAGCTATGATCCCGCCCTCCCAATGCAGGGTGATATAGACAGAAGAGAGCTATGATCCCGCCCCTCCCAATGCAGGGTGATACAGACAGAAGAGAGCTATGATCCTGCCCCTCCTCCTGCAGGGTGATACAGACAGAAGAGAGCTATGAGCCCGCCCCTCCTCCTGCAGGGTGATACAGACAGTAGAGAGCTATGAGCCCGCCCCTCCCCCTGCAGGGTGATACAGACAGAAGAGAGCTATGAGCCTGCCCCTCCTCCTGCAGGGTGATACAGACAGAAGAGAGCTATGAGCCCGCCCCTCCTCCTGCAGGGTGATACAGACAGTAGAGAGCTATGATCCCGCCCCTCCTCCTCCAGGGTGATACAGACAGAAGAGAACTATGAGCCTGCCCCTCCTCCTGCAAGGTGATGCAGACAGAAGAGAGCTATGAGCCTGCCCCTCCTCCTGCAGGGTGATACAGACAGAAGAGAACTATGAGCCTGCCCCTCCTCCTGCAGGGTGATACAGACAGAAGAGAGTTATGGGCCCCGCCCCCTGCAGGGTGATACAGACAGAAGAGAGCTATGAGCCTGCTCCTCCTCCTGCAGGGTGATACAGATAGAAGAGAGCTATGAGCCCGCCCCTCCTCCTGCAGGGTGATACAGACAGAAGAGAGCTATGAGCCCGCCCCTCCTCCTGCAGGGTGATACAGACAGTAGAGAGCTATGAGCCCGCCCCTCCTCCTGCAGGTTGATACAGACAGAAGAGAGCTATGAGCCCGCCCCTCCTCCTGCAGGGTGATAGAAGAGAGCTATGAGCCCGCCCCTCCTCCTGCAGGTTGATACAGACAGAAGAGAGCTATGAGCCCGCCCCTCCTCCTGCAGGGTGATACAGACAGAAGAGAGCTATGAGCCTGCCCCTCCTCCTGCAGGGTGATACAGACAGAAGAGAGCTATGAGCCCGCCCCTCCTCCTGCAGGGTGATACAGACAGAAGAGAGCTATGAGCCCGCCCCTCCTCCTGCAGGGTGATACAGACAGTAGAGAGCTATGATCCCGCCCCTCCTCCTGCAGGGTGATACAGACAGTAGAGAGCTATGAGCCTGCCCCTCCTCCTGCAGGATGATACAGACAGAAGAGAGCTATGAGCCTGCCCCTCCTCCTGCAGGGTGATACAGACAGAAGAGAGCTATGAGCCTGCCCCTCCTCCTGCAGGGTGATACAGACAGAAGAGAGCTATGAGCCTGCCCCTCCTCCTGCAGGGTGATACAGAGGAGAGCTATGAGCCTGCCCCTCCTCCTGCAGGGTGATACAGACAGTAGAGAACTATGATCCCGACCCTCCTCCTGCAGGGTGATACAGACAGAAGGGAGGACATGTGCTGCCCCTCCCCCTGCAGGGTGATACAGACAGAAGGGAGGACATGTGCTGCCCCTCCCCCTGCAGGGTGATACAGACAGAAGGGAGGACATGTGCTGCCCCTCCCCCTGCAGGGTGATACAGACAGAAGGGAGGACATGTGCTGCCCCTCCCCCTGCAGGGTGATACAGACAGAAGGGAGGACATGTGCTGCCCCCAGGATGGTTTGTGTAGTTCTTATATTTGTGTGTTTGTATTTTTGGCAGATTTTCTATTACTCCACTGACATCTTCTCTAAAGCGGGGGTGGAGCAGCCGATCTACGCCACAATCGGTGCAGGCATTGTGAACACAGCGTTTACTGTTGTGTCGGTGAGTGGCGGTTTTATAAGGTCATGTGTGGGTGTTACAGCCTACAAGGGTGAAATGTGCAGCAACAATTCACTTCCCGTGTGTTGTGTGAATACGGTTTGATGTAGTCTGTACGGCGCACACTGAGTATTAACACGTGATGGACGCACAGCTCAGCCTCAGAGACAAGAGGCCGCCTACACACCGCTGAGCGGATCTTTGGAATTGGTGCACATACATAAGGGACTGAAGCTGCTGTTGGTGCTGAGAGTTCCTGCTACGAGAGGTGCAGGGTGATGGGTATTTTTGCAGATTTGTCAAATGGCAATGTTATAGAACAAACAAGTCTTCATGTATTTTAGCTAAAAACCTTTGCTGAGAGGGGATCTGAGTGCTGAGAGGGGATCTGAGTGCTGAGAGGGGATCTGAGTGCTGAGAGGGGATCTGAGTGCTGAGAGGGATCTGAGTGCTGAGAGGGGATCTGAGTGCTGAGAGGGGATCTGAGTGCTGAGAGGGGATCTGAGTGCGGAGACCACCGATGACTAGACATAGGAGGGCTCAGAGTGCTGCCCGCTCCTGGAGGTGGGCTTCATAGAAAGTCCATGAACCAGACAGTGCTTCTTCTCCCCATTGTAGTGGGGGGCAGGGGTCTCAGACTCCCACTAGAACATATCGAATCCCCACTGATCTCACAGCGATAGCCTGTCCACAGGAAAGGTCGTCAATATATGGAGATCCCAGAGTACAATAAGTCACATGAACACAAAATGACCTCATTTACTGAAGGCGACCTTAGAAGAAGTAATTGTTCCAAAATCAACCCCCCACAGCCAGGCAGGATCACAGGCAGATCTACTGAAGACATGATGTACCCAGAACCTGTCCAGGAGATGATACAGCTGCAGGAGCCACACAAAGTCCACGTCATCTAAGTCTGGAAAAGGTCAACAAGCCATCGCTAAAGCTCCACGGCCCCGGCAATGACCATTACCTGTAAATGGAGAAAACCTTCCGTGGAGCAGCCCGGCCACTCATCAAGAAGGACCAGATCATGAAATGAAGGTTATGGTAAGACACCGGGCAGATGATCACACGTCAAACATGTAGATCACCCTGAACACGTCTGTGTAATATTCTATGGACTGAACATGGAAGACATGGGTCCCGTTACATCTGAAGCATTCCACCATAAGGACATCGCCCAGCAATTAGACATGAGGGGGTGTGCTGTAAGGTCTGGGACAGGACCATGGATGGAACCAGAAATCCGGAAGGACGGAAGTCCAGACCTAAAACTCCAGCACTGCTCTTCTCTGCAGCAGATCAATCATCTGAACCAAAATGAAGGTTCGGGAGCAGCAGCAGATGAATCCTATTGAGAGGCCATCGTGGTGAACATGAAAACCATTCTGCAGAGAGCAGCACCGCTCCTCCACAGCAGTGGAAAAAATGGCTCATCACAAATGTCTGATTGCAGTGGTTTCTGCCACGGCCTGGCAACAGTTTTAGGGGGCAATTACTTCTTCACACGGGTCAGGATCACACTGTAGAGGAAGGCCTAGCATGTAAGCTCCCCGGTATCTAAATCTAAGCGATTGTAGCTGCCACCACTCTCCCCATCAGGCTGGGACACAAGTACCATCTAAGACTCACTATGATCTATTCCCAGGGTCACTGCACAATTGGTCACACTTCTAAGGTCATGGACTCATTGGAACACAAGAAGGCTCTTATATATAATTAAAACTTCACTTTAATATTTATATACACACATACATATATATACAGTGCCTTGCGAAAGTATTCACCCCCTGGAACTTTTCAACCTTTTGCCACATTTCAGGATTCAAACAAAAAGATATAACATTTGACATTTTTGGTGAAGAATCAACAACAAGTGGTCACAATTGTGAAGTGGAAGGAAATTTATTGGATCATTTAAACTTTCTTTGTAATAAAACTGAAAAGTTGTTCGTGCAGAATTATTCGTCCCATTTCCTTTCCCTCCAGAAGTTGATCTCTGATCTCTGAATGATCCAATGTCGTCCTAAATGACTGATGAAGATACATAGAATCCACCTGTGTGTAATCAAGTCTCCGTATAAATGCTCCTGCTCTGTGATAGTCTCAGGGTTCTGCATCATGAAGACCAAGGAGCACACCAGGCAGGTCCTGATACTGTTGTGGAGAAGTTTAAAGCCGGATTTGGAGACCAAAAGATTTCCCAAGCTTTAAACATCCCAAGGAGCACTGTGCAAGCGTCATATTGTACTGGAAGGAGTATCAGACCACTGCAAATCTACCAAGACCCGGCCGTCCCTCTAAACAAGGAGAAGACTGATCAGAGATGGAGCCAAGAGGCCCATGATCACTCTGGATGAACTGATCTACAGCTGAGGTGGGAGAGTCTGTCCACAGGACAACAATCAGTCCAACACTTCACAGATCTGCCCTTTATAGAAGAGTGGACAGAAGAAAGACATTTCTCACAGATATCCATAAAAAGTCACCTGGGAGACACCAAACATGTGGAAGAAGGGGCTCTGCTCAGAGGATACCTAAATCAGACTTTTTGGAAACAATGCAAAACGATATGTTGGTGTAAAAGCGACACAGCTGATCCCCCTGAACACACCATCCCCACTGTCAGACATGGTGGGGGCAGCATCATGGTTTGGGCTTTTCATCAGCAGGGACAGGGAAGATGATGGATGGAGCCAAATACAGGACCATTCTGGATGAAAAGACCTGAGACTAGGACGGAGATTTATCTTCCAACAAGACAATGATCCCAAACAGAAAGCAAAATCTACAATGGAATGGTTCAAAAATAAAGATCTCCAGGTCTTAGAACGGCCGAGTCACAGTCCAGACCTGAATCCAATGGAGAAGATGTGGAAAGAGCTGAGAACTGCTGTTCACAAACGTCTCCATCCAACCTCAAAGAGGAAGAATGGGCAAGAATGTCATCTCTAGATGTGAGAACTGATAGAGACATCCCCCAAGAGACCGCAGCTGGAATCGCAGTATTAATGCAAGGGGACGAATAATTCTGCACGAACAACTTTTCAGTTTTATTACAAAAAAAGTTTAAATGATCCAATAAATTTCCTTCCACTTCACAATTGTGACCACTTGTTGTTGATTCTTCACCAAAAATGTAAAATGTTAGATCTTTTTGTTTGAAGCCTGAAATGTGGCAAAAGGTTGAAAAGTTCCAGGGGGTGAATACTTTCACAAGGCACTGTAGATATATATATGCCAGTGAGTAGAACCAATGTGGTTATAAGATAATACAACATAATAGACACATACATATAATGCAAAAGAGCAGTTTGCAAAATCAAAGGGATAAAAACAGAACTTAAGTTACACGATGGTCTAAGACCGGTTACCTGGGGTTGCAGAAGGTTCGGCCATTTCATCCCCAAAGAAATGACCACTTGACACATACACCTAAGGGCTCATTCAGACAGCTGTATGGGGCCACAAAAGATGCAGACTGCACACCGTGTACTGTCCGCCTCCGTGGTTCCATTCCACAGAAAAGAGAGCATGTCCTATTGTCTGCAGTCGTGGACAAGAATAGGCATTTTTTACTATGGTTGTGGCCGTGTGCGGACTGCAAGTTGCGGAATGCACACAGCCGGTATCTGTTTTGCGGATATGCCAAAGCACTACGGCCGTCTGAATGGGCCCTTAGGAAGGTCTGCAGAGGCCAACCCTTGTGAGCAACACACTGCCAAGTTACACTACTCACAAAAAGTTAGGGATATTTGGCTTTGGGTGAAATTTATGGAAAACTGACGTTCTGGCTCCAGTGGTATTAGATCAGGACAGTCAGCATTTAAGTATTCGTAGCAATGGTGATTTCCTCATCTCAGAAGCCGATCCCAGTGCTGATAAAACCGCCACATAATGTCACCTGGTGCTGGGTATACCGCCACATAATATCAGCGTCTGACCGACCCCAGTGCTGAGTATACCTCCACATAATGTCAGTGTCTCACCGACCCCAGTGCTGGGTATACCGCCACATAATGTCAGTGTCTCACCGACCCCAGTGCTGGGTATACCGCCACAGTGATGTCAGCGTCTCACCGACCCAGCGCTGGGTATACCGCCACATAATATCAAGCGTCTGACCGACCCCAGTGCTGGGTATACCGCCACATGATGTCCAGCGTCTGACCGACCCAGTGCTGGGTATCCTCCACATAATATCAGCGTCTCACCGACCCCAGTGCTGGGTATACCGCCACATAAATGTCAGTGTCTCACCGACCCAGTGCTGAGTATACCCCCACATTAATATCAGCGTCTTCACCGACCCCAGTGCTGGGTATTACCTCCACATAATGTCAGCGTCTCACCGACCCCAGTGCTGGGTATAGCCCACATAATGTCAGTGTCTCCCGACCCCAGTGCTGAGTATACCTCCACATAATGTCAGTGTCTCACCGACCCCAGTGCTGGGTATACCCGCCACATAATGTCAGTGTCTCACCGACCCCAGTGCTGAGTATACCCCCACATAATATCAGCGTCTCACCGACCCCAGTGCTGGGTATACCTCCACATAATATCAGCATCTCACCGACCCCAGTGCTGGGTATACCTCCACATAATGTCAGCGTCTCACCGACCCCAGTGCTGGGTATTCAGCCACATGATGTCAGTGTCTTACCGACCCCAGTGCTGAGTATACCGCCACATAATGTCAGTGTCTCACCAACCCCAGTGCTGGGTATACCCCCACATAATGTCCGTGTCTCACCAACCCCCAGTTGCTGGGTATACCCCCACATAATATCAGCGTCTCACCGACCCCAGTGCTGAGTATACCCCCACATAATATCAGCGTCTCACCGACCGCCAGTGCTGGGTATACACCACATAAGTCGGTGTCTCACCGACCCATGCTGGGTATTACCGCCAATATGTCAGTGGTCTCCACCCGACCCCAGTGCTGGGTATACCTCCACATAATGTCAGCGTCTCACCGACCCCAGTGCTGGGTATTACCGCCACATGATGTCAGTGTCTTACCGACCCCCAGTGCTGAGTATACCGCCACATAATGTCAGTGTCTCACCGACCGCCCAGTGCTGAGTATACCCCCACATAATATCAGCGTCTCACCGACCCCAGTGCTGGATATACTCGATATAATGTCCGTGTCTCACCAACCCAGTGCTGGGTATACCCCCACATAATGTCAGCGTCTGACCGACCCCAGTGCTGGGTATACCGGCCACATAATGTCACCTGGTGCTGGGTATACCGCCACATAATATCAGCATCTCACCGACCCCAGTGCTGAGTATACCCCCACATAATGTCAGCGTCTGACCGACCCAGCGCTGGGTATAACCGCCACATAATGTCAGTGTCTCACCGACCCCAGTGCTGAGTATACCCCCACATAATGTCAGTGTCCTCACCGACCCCAGTGCTGGGTATACCTCCACATAATGTCAGCGTCTCACCGACCCCAGTGCTGGGTATTCAGCCACATGATGTCAGTGTCTTACCGACCCCAGTGCTGAGTATACCGCCACATAATGTCAGTGTCTCACCAACCCCAGTGCTGGGTATACCCCCACATAATGTCCGTGTCTCACCAACCCCAGTGCTGGGTATACCCCCACATAATGTCAGTGTCTCACCGACCCCAGTGCTGAGTATAACCCCCACATAATATCAGCGTCTCACCGACCCCAGTGCTGGGTATACCACCACATAATGTCGGTGTCTCACCGACCCCAGTGCTGGGTATTACCGCCACATAATGTCAGTGTCTCACCGACCCCAGTGCTGGGTATACCTCCACATAATGTCAGCGTCTCACCGACCCCAGTGCTGGGTATACCGCCACATGATGTCAGTGTCTTACCGACCCCAGTGCTGAGTATACCGCCACATAATGTCAGTGTCTCACCGACCCCAGTGCTGAGTATACCCCCACATAATATCAGCGTCTCACCGACCCCAGTGCTGGATATACCTCGATATAATGTCCGTGTCTCACCAACCCCAGTGCTGGGTATACCCCCACATAATGTCACCTGGTGCTGGGTATACCGCCACATAATATCAGCATCTCACCGACCCCAGTGCTGAGTATACCCCCACATAATGTCAGCGTCTGACCGACCCCAGCGCTGGGTAATACCGCCACATAATGTCAGTGTCTCACCGACCCCAGTGCTGAGTATACCCCCACATAATGTCAGCGTCTGACCGACCCCAGCGCTGGGTATACCGCCACATAATGTCAGTGTCCTCACCCGACCCCAGTGCTGGGTATACCGCCACAATAATGTCAGTGTCTCACGCGACCCCAGCGCTGGGTATACCGCCACATAATGTCAGTGTCTCACCGACCCCAGTGCTGAGTATACCCCCACATAATGTCAGCGTCTGACCGACCCCAGTGCTGGGTATACCTCCACATAATGTCAGTGACTCACCGACCCCAGTGCTGGGTATACCTCCACATAATGTCAGTGACTCACCGACCCCAGTGCTGGGTATACCTCCACATAATGTCAGCGTCTCAGGAACTTGTCCTGTGGCCTTGACAATCAATTCCAGCTTGACAACGACGTCTCCTGCTGTTCACCAGTCGCCTTATTGTCTGCTGCTCCATGTGAGGTCCCCCAGTCTCCAGTAGCCAATCCATGTGAGGTCCCCAGCCTCCAGCAGCCGCTCCATGTGAGGTCCTCCAGTCCTCCAATCCATGTGAGGTCCCCCAGCCTCCAGCAGCCGCTCCATGTGAGGTCCCTCCAGTCTCCAGCAGCCGCTCCATGTGAGGTCCTCCGGTCTCCAGCAGCCGCTGCCATGTGAGGTCCTCCAGTCTCCAGTAGCCAATCCATGTGAGGTCCCCCAGCCCTCCAGCAGCAGCTCCATGTGAGGTCCCGCAGTCTCCAGCAGCCACTCCATGTGAGGTCCTCCAGTCTCCAGCAGCCACTCCATGTGAGGTCCTCCAGTCTCCCAGCAGCCGCTCCATGTGAGGTCCCCCAGTCTCCAGCAGCCGCTCCATGTGAGGTCCCCCAGCCTCCAGCAGCCGCTCCATGTGAGGTCCTCCAGTCTCCCAGCAGCCGCTCCATGTGAGGTCCTCCAGTCTCCAGCAGCCGCTCCATGTGAGGTCCTCCAGTCTCCAGTAGCCAATCCATGTGAGGTCCCCCAGCCTCCAGCAGCAGCTCCATGTGAGGTCCCGCAGTCTCCAGCAGCCACTCCATGTGAGGTCCTCCAGTCTCCAGCAGCCAATCCATGTGAGGTCCCCCAGCCTCCACTCCATGTGAGGTCCTCCAGTCTCCAGCAGCCGCTCCATGTGAGGTCCTCCAGTCTCCAGCAGCCGCTCCCTAATGATGTGACCTCAATGAGCTGGAGCATTTGTCCTCCATGAAGATGACATCAGGCCGGGGTTGTTCTTGTAGAGGCACAATGACTGGAGTAATGATGTTCATCAAGTAGTCTGGGCTCGTCACTGGACCATTCACACAGTGTAGGGCAGTTCTGTACTGACGACACACCGACCCACACTGACACCACCAAAGGCTGGTCTAGTGACCACAGTGGATGATGCAGAGCGCTCGTCTCCAACATTCTGCTCAGTGCTGTTCACCGATTAAAGTCAATTCACGCTTATGCCCACTGGTCCCTCAACCAGCATGGATACTCCCTGGCCCATACAAGATGATGACGCCTGTGTCTGGTGGTGCGGTCCGGTACCCTAGCAGGTTGTCTAGCACACAGATGCTGATGTAAACAGTTTCCAATGGTCTGATGTGACACTTGGATGCCACACAACTCCAGCACATTTAAGGGATGAGAGGCAGCCATCATCCGGTTCCGCAGGGTAATGTTCACAATGAAGCGGTCATCAGTGTGGGATGTGGCCACAGGACGCCCACTTCTCTGCCTTTCTGTGACTCTTCCAGTCTCTGTATCTCTGATAGAACCTGCTGATGACTCGGTGACTAAGCTCAGGGGCCACTTCTCTGCCTGTGACTCTTCCAGTCTCTGTATCTCTGATACAACCTGCTGATGACTCGGTGACTAAGCTCAGGGGCCACTTCTCTGCCTGTGACTCTTCCAGTCTCTGTATCTCTGATACAACCTGCTGATGACTCGGTGACTAAGCTCAGGGTCCACTTCTCTGCCTTTCGGTGACTCTTCCAGTCTCTGTATCTCTGATAGAACCTGCTGATGACTCGGTGACTCTCTAAGCTCAGGGGCCACTTCTCTGCCTTTCGGTGACTCTTCCAGTCTCTGTATCTCTGATACAACCTGCTGATGACTCGGTGACTAAGCTCAGGGGCCACTTCTCTGCCTTTCGGTGACTCTTCCAGTCTCTGTATCTCTGATAGAACCTGCTGATGACTCGGTGACTAAGCTCAGGGGCCACTTCTCTGCTGTGACTCTTCCAGTCTCTGTATCTCTGATACAACCTGCTGATGACTCGGTGACTAAGCTCAGGGGCCACTTCTCTGCCTTTCTGTGACTCTTCCAGTCTCTGTATCTCTGATACAACCTGCTGATAACTCTGTGACTCTCTAAGCTCAGGGGCCACTACTGTCTGAGACCTTCCTGCTTGAAGCCTCACAATGGCGAGGTACTGTTCATCAATTGTTAGGTGTTGTCTTGGTCTCATGATGTCAGAATGTGAGCTGCATGAGGAGGACTGGTTAATACCAATTCTAATTGAACCAGGACAGTTATTGGACGATTCATGGATGAAACTCTTGGTGTGAATTTTGCAGTTAAGCTCCTTGTTAGAGAACAGCAAGTTGTGCAAAAACTCCTGAAACATTGAACAGTTGGACATGAGCATCCAGAAGGTTAGAGAAGGTCACATTAAGTTCTCCTGTAAAGGTTAGAGGGCATCCTGAAATTTTACCCACAAAACAAATCTCTAACTGTGTGAGTAGTGCATAAATTAGGTCCAGTATTAGAAGAATCATCTGTATGGTTCTTGATACATGACCCCTACCTGACCTTTTGAACAGTTCCTCTAGGACTGCGGCTCCGAGGACAGCTCTCAGGCTATGGTCATGTTTATGAGGGAAGTTCTGCTCTCTTGGTCTGGTTTATAGAGCCCTGGTGTTCTGGGATGAGCTCAGTCCATGAGTAGTTGTGTGCCAGGTCTTCGAGAGTCCATGTAAAACAGCAGCAGGTTAAAGAGGACCTTTCACCACTCCTGACATGCCTGTTTTAATAGCTTCAGGCATTCCCCATGTAATAATTCTGGAGCATCTATTCTTATGTCTGCATGTTGTGTCTTTCCTTTATTATTATTTCTGCTAGAAGTTGTGAAGGAATTGCTAGCAGTCTGCAGTAAGGGTACAGAGGGGAGGTGACCAGTTGGGGGTGTGTCCCTGCACAGTCTGAACATAGCAGCACTGATTGGCTAGAGTCAGACTGTACAGGGACACACCCCCAACTGGTCACCTCCCCTCTGTACCCTTACTGCAGACTGCTAGCAATTCAGTCATAACTTCTAGTAGAAATAATAAAGGAATGGCACAACATACAGACATAAGAATAGATGTTCCAGAATTGTTATTATATGTGGAATGCATGGAGCTATTAAAACAGGCATGTCAGGAGCGGTGAGAGGTCCTCTTTAAGGACAACACAAGTCCATAGGTGACTATTATACTAGGCAATGTAGACCTAACCCCCAACCACTGAGCGGAGACCTGGGTGTCCATCTCAGCTACATCCACCAGCAGTATTACATGTAGTGCTGCTGTAGGCCGCTGTCTGGATATAGGACGTCATTTTAACCTCTTCTCCATCTTTCCTCTGTAGCTTTTCCTGGTGGAGAGGGCCGGAAGGCGGACCTTGCACCTTGTGGGTCTTGCTGGGATGATCACATGTGCGTTACTGATGACGACTGCCATGGTGTTACAGGTGAGACCCAACAATGCCACTCTAGTAACTGCATACAACGGCTTCTTCTACACCACGATTCAGTTTGATCTGCCAAGGTTACATTCTGAATCTTGCACCCAACCTTCTTATAGGAGCACACACACACTAGTCACTTCGTGGATCCTTATAAAGCAGCCTAATGGTAAACTGTACCTTCTGCCCCCAGGACACCATGCCATCCATCAGTGGGCTCAGCATGGCCGCCATCTTCGGATTTGTGGCCTTCTTTGAGATTGGACCTGGTCCGATTCCCTGGTTTATAGTTGCTGAACTCTTCAGCCAAGGGCCTCGACCTGCTGCTATGGCCATCGCTGGCTGCACAAACTGGACCTCGAACTTCATGGTTGGAATGTTCTTCCCATATGTAGTGGTGAGTAACCGTGGTGGTGTGCCGAGTACCACTGGAGAACCTGCGTGACAGCTCAGCTCCCAGCAGAGGCCAGCACATCATTAAGCCCATCTTCTCGTTTCAGGACCTCTGTGGCCCCTACGTCTTTCTTCTCTTTGCTCTGCTGCTTTTGGGCTTCCTCATATTCACATATTTCCGTGTGCCAGAAACTCGGGGACGATCCTTTGATGAAATCTCTCATGCCTTCCGCAGAAACCACTCTCTGCTGGAACAAGAAGTGAAGGCCAGCACAGAGCTGGACAGTCTGGGTGGAGGAGAGGAAATGTGAGGACACAGCCTGATAGCTCAGTCATGGTCTGGCCCCCATCATACAGTGCATCCATGGTCTTCATAGTAATATCCCAGCTCCGATGTCCAGCAGGTCCAGTGTGGCCACTAACCCTGAGCAATGGCTGAACTCACTGCAGCATTCTCCTGAGGACACGAGGTGCGGATGCATCTGTCAGATAGTACTGTGTAGAACGCACCCTGGTCAGTGGCACCAACTACACCCATCATCTCATGGCTCCAATACACCATCACCTGACTGGTAATATATGGCTGGCTGCTGCTTACCAGTAAATGTTACGAGGGGCTAGAGCGCCCCCTATTGGGAGCTGCAGTAATCCCACGCAGTGTCCTGTATACAGGCTGCAGCCCAGCCGTTGTACATTGAGTGGTATGTCACAAGTATATATTGTCATGTATAGATGTATATATGGTTGCTGTGTCATTAAAATATCAAGCTCAGGTGTGGAGGTGATGTCAGGGCAGGAGCCACCACGGCGGTACCATCCCTGCCACCAGATGGCGGCGCTGTACAGTCATGGAGTCCGTAGCGCTCCGAGCTCTGCTGGACTCCTGCCACTAACCCATGGTCTAACACCAGGCAACCAGGTACATCGAGGTCCATATTTATCTGGAGGAGGGTTGAGGCCGCATCACGACCCATTACCACCATGACACAAGCCCGCAGGCAGTAAGACAAGGCACACAAGCGTTCTGCTCTTCCATCTTTACTACCACACAAGTCAGTGCAACAAAAAACCCAAACAAGTGCAAATAAGTCCTGAACACTGTGATAGTGGCTGCCGTCAGCCTCCTGGCCCGTGTCACTGCGATACTGGCTGCAGTCAGCCTCCCGCCGCTGTGTCACTGTGATAATGGCTGCCGTCAGCCTCCCGCTGTGTCCCCAATGTCTGTGCAGCTGTGAGATGGAAGGATAATCCCTGGAACCTGCCGGGACAAGAACACTGGTCAGTAAAGGTCCAGACTCCTCCTATGAGGCAGCCATCAAGCCCACCATGGCCACGTACCCGCAGTGGGAAGCCCACCACACTCCAGGTTTAAAACTCACTCCCACAGCAGACACCACACATACTATATGAGCAGATACCTGGTAACAGGCGCATCAATCCACCGCCGTGGCGTCCAGAGGAGGGCTCGGAGCAGACCCCTGTAACAGGTGGAGATACCAGTGACTACACAGCCCCCACTGACAGGGGTATACACAGGTAATGGAGAGGCTGTATATATCAGTACATGTGTATGAAGACAGCAGATATGGGGGCAGACCCCTGTAACAGGTGGAGATACCAGTGACTACACAGCCCCCACTGACATGGGTATGCACAGGTAATGGAGAGGCCGTATATATCAGTACATGTGTATGAAGACAACAGATATGGGGGCAGACCCCTGTAACAGGTGGAGATACCCAGTGACTACACAGCCCCCCACTGACAGGGGTAATACCACAGGTAATGGAGAGGCCGTATATATCAGTACATGTGTATGAAGACAGCAGATATGGAGACACACCCCTGTAACAGGTGGAGATACCAGTGACTACACAGCCCCCACTGACACAGGTATACACAGGTAATGGAGAGGCCGTATATATCAGTACATGTGTATGAAGACAGCAGATATGGGGGCAGACACCTGTAACAGGTGGAGATACCAGTGACTACACAGCCCCCACTGACATGGGTATGCACAGGTAATGGAGAGGCCGTATATATCAGTACATGTGTATGAACACAGCAGATATGGAGACACCCCTGTAACAGGTGGAGATACCAGTGACTACACAGCCCCCACTGACACAGGTATACACAGGTAATGGAGAGGCTGTATATATATCAGTACATGTGTATGAAGACAGCAGATATGGAGACACCCCTGTAACAGGTGGAGATACCAGTGATTACACAGCCCCCACTGACACAGGTAATGGAGAGGATGTATATATCAGTACATGTGAATAAAGATAAAGTATAAGTTGGCTCACTGACTTTGAACACAATGTTTGAGGTGCTCTACCTGGCGGCACACCCGTCTGCCGTAAGTGTTTCAAAAAATAATTAAGTAGTTAGGTAGGCACACTCACATGAGGGTATGTATAGATAATACAATGTAAATATATAAATTAAAATCAATTTTTTATTACAAACAAATATAAAATCCCCAAGTATATCCAGCGCTGGATAATATTATAAATATGCGCAATATAAAATTAAATGGATAAAAAGTGTGAAAGATGAGAATATAAAAATATAAATGTATATAAATATAAAGTCCTTTGAAGTGGTCCTAATAGTTCTTATAGTCCTAGAGTATTAGCTGGTAAATATACTCGTAGGGCTAATTATAGAGATACTCTGCTGTTTATAGTTCCAGATAGGTGGACTTATATATAAATAGTCATGGAGACCAATATAGCAGTTTTCAGCTATTTCAAAATAAATAAATAAGTGTGGTCTGCTACTGTAGATGGAGACAGTGTATCTAGTCAGGGGTACGTTACCCTCCTTGTAGTTGGGGTTGAGTGTGTCCTCCGTACGGTAGGTCTCGATGGATCTCGCTTCTTTGTGGCGGGCGTCTCCTGTGTCGGGCTCTGTCACACTCCTTGCAGCGGGCGGGCGAAAAGCGCGCACTTTTCAGCGTTTCCACGTGGCGTCCCACGTGGTTGCTGACACTCACGGCTTGTAGTACACCGTTCTGGGATGACTTGGGCCGGTAGTATATCCCGGAGATGACTCGGGTTAATGTTCAGGCTGTTCTTTTACTTGAAAATAGCAATATAGCAATATTGGTGTCTTGATTTTTAAATAATAATAATAGTAATGTCTTTAAATAATCACAAACGGACTTCCTCCAAATTATAGCACTGCTTGTTTGCACCAGAACGCGTTTCTCAGTGGTTAGCGACTAACAGTTAACCACTGAGGAAAGGGTTTAAACCCTGAAACGCGTCTGGTGCAAACAGCAGTGCTATAATTTGAGGAAGTCCGTGTGATTATTTAAAGACATTACTATTATTATTATTTAAAATCAGACACCAATATTGCTATATTGCTATTTTCAAGTAAAAGAACAGCCTGAACATTAACCCGAGTCCATCTCCGGGATATACTACCGGCCCAAGTCATCCCAGAACGGTGTACTACAAGCCGTGAGTGTCAGCACCACGTGGGACGCCACGTGGAAACGCTGAAAAGTGCGCGCTTTTCGCCGCCCCGCTGCAAGGAGTGTGACAGAGCCCGACACAGGAGACGCCCGCCACAAAGAAGCGAGATCCATCGAGACCTACCGTACAGAGGACACGCTCAACCCCAACTACAAGGAGGGGTAACGTACCCCTGACTAGATACACTGTCTCCATCTACAGTAGCAGACCACACTTATTTATTTATTTTGAAATAGCTGAAAACTGCTATATTGGTCTCCATGACTATTTATATATAAGTCCACCTATCTGGAACTATAAACAGCAGAGTATCTCTATAATTAGCCCTACGAGTATATTTACCAGCTAATACTCTAGGACTATAAGAACTATTAGGACCACTTCAAAGGACTTTATATTTATATACATTTATATTTTTATATTCTCATATCTTCACACTTTTTATCCTTTTAATTTTATATTGCGCATATTTATAATATTATCCAGCGCTGGATATACTTGGGGATTTTATATTTATATTTGTAATAAAAAATTGATTTTAATTTATATATTTACATTGTATTATCTATACATACCCTCATGTGAGTGTGCCTACCTAACTACTTAATATCAGTACATGTGTATTAAGACAGCAGATATGGGGGCACACCCCTGTAACAGGTGGAGATACCAGTGACTACACAGCCCCCACTGACAGGGGTATACACAGGTAATGGAGAGGCTGTATATAATCAGTACATGTGTATGAAGACAGCAAGATATGGAGACACACCCCTGTAACAGGTGAGATACCAGTGACCTACACAGCCCCACTGACACAGGTATAACAGGTAATGGAGAGGCGTATATATCAGTACATGTGTATGAAGACAGCAGATATGGGGGCAGACCCCTGTAACAGGTGGAGATACCAGTGACTACACAGCCCCCACTGACAGGGGTATACACAGGTAATGGAGGCCATATAGATCAGTAACATGTGTATGAAGACAGCAGATATGGAGACACACCCCTGTAACAGGTGGAGATACCAGTGATTACACAGCACCCACTGACATGGGTATGCACAGGTATGGAGAGGCGTATATTCAGTACCATGTGTAATGAAGACAGCAGATATGGAGACACCCCTGTAAACAGGTGGAGATACCAGTGATTACACCACCACTGACACCAGTATACACAGGTAATGGAGAGGCCATATAGATCAGACATGTGTATGAAGACAGCAGATATGGAGACACCACCCTGTAACAGGTGGAGATACCAGTGACTACACAGCCCCCACTGACAGGGGTATACACAG
>ONZH01029041.1:0-67480 GCA_900303285.1 Rhinella marina
TCCTCACTAACAACAACTTCACCACTGTCTGACAACCGTGTCTCCTCATCGTCCGACACCTCTTTACAAACTTCTTCCACTAACTCAACAGTGTCATCATCATCATCATCACCCATAGACTGCGACAGTTGGAAAACTTGGGCATCGGGAACGAGGTCAGCAGCAACCAGAGAAGTGGTTTGTGACTCTGGGAAGGGTCCAGAAAACAGTTCCTGAGAGTATGCCGGATCGCATACCAAATTTCCCTGGGAGGGGGCAGACTGGGGGGAAGGAGGTTGAGGTGGAGGAGCCAGAGGAGTGCTCCCTTGGGTAACATGGGTGGACTGCGTGGAAGACTGACTGGTGGACAAATTATTTGAAGCATTGTCTGCAATCCACGAGATCAGCTGTTCGCACTGTTGTGGTTTCAACAGTCCTCTACCGCGTGTCCCTGTAAGTTGAGACATGAAGCTAGGGAGTGTAGCTCTGCAGCGTTCCCCTGCTCCCTCATCAGCGGGTACTGTCTCACCCTGCCCAGGACCACGGCCTCTGCCCCCTGCAGTAATTGAATGCCCACGCCCACGCACTCGCCCTCGACCCTTAGCCCTGGGGTTCAACATTTTTTGTATATAGGTGTATGATAAAAAAAAAAAAAAAATTAAGTCCGGTAGAATTAAGTGACGTACAGAAAGTGTCACCTGGACAGATTATACGGATTGGAGCGAGTGTGCTGAACTGTGACACACAGAAAGGTTACACGCAGCTGAGTAAAATGGATTTGTATCACTGAGCTAAAACAACTGAAATTTTTTTTTTTTTTTTTTTTTTTATGTTTTGTTTTTTTGGGTACGTGACGTGCAGGAACTATGGTAGGACTGACTGACACCCTGTTAACGGTGGCTATTTAGTCTGCGACCCAGACAAATGTCGCACAGAGAGTTTTCTGGATCAAGCGGTAGATGATATTGGTAGCAAATTACTTGGTTGTATTGTGTGACGTACAGAAAGTGTCACCTGGACAGTATATACGGATGGGAGCGAATGTGCTGAACTGTGACACACAGAAAGGTTACACAAAGCTGAGTAAAATGGATTTGTATCACTGAGCTAAAACAACTGAAAAAATATATTTTTTTTTTATTTGTTTTTTTATATTTTTTTTACAATTTTGTTTTTTTGGGAACGTAATGTGCAGGAACTATGGTAGGACTGACTGACACCCTGTTAACGGTGGCTATTTAGTCTGTGACCCAGACAAATGTCACACAGAGAATTTTCTCGATCAAGCGGTAGATGATATTGGTAGCAAATGACTTGGTTGTATTCTGTGACGTACAGACAGTGTCACCTGGACAGTATATACGGATGGGAGCGAATGTGCTGAACTGTGACACACAGAAAGGTTACACACAGCTTAGTAAAATGGATTTGTATCACTGAGCTAAAACAACTGAAAAAATAATTTTTTTTTTTTATATTTTGTTTTTTTGGGAACGTGACGTGCAAGAACTATGGTAGAACTCACTGACACCCTGTTAACGGTGGCTATTTAGTCTGCGACCCAGACAAATGTCGCACAGAGAATTTTCTGGATCAAGCGGTAGATGATATTGGTAGCAAATGACTTGGTTGTGTTCTGTGACGTACAGAAAGTGTCACCTGGACAGTATATATGGATTGGAGTGAGTCAGTGCTGAACTGTGACACACAGAATGGTTCCACAGTGCTGTGTGCAATGGATTTGTATCACTGAGATAGAACAATAAAAAAAAACAGGATTTGATATGGCGATAGCTGCACTACTAGTGCCAGCCAGCCAAGTGACAAAAAAAATAAAATAAAATGTCTTCTAGCCCTTAGAAGGGCTGTTGGGTTCATTGTGGGTGATCCCTGCCTAACAGACAACTAAATGCATTCCCTAACACTGTCCCTGAAAGGCAGCAGCCCTATCCCTAACGACATCCAGACAGCATCTGAGCCGAGCACCGCGGCCAGTCGGTAGTATATTCCAGGGTCACCTGATCAGGCCAGCCAACCCCTGCTATCGACATGTAAGGGCCCCACGTGATTCTGGGTGTACCGCAGAGTCTCCTGGCTTGTGATTGGCTGAGTTTATAGGCGCCAAAAAAGCACAATGCGGAAGTTGCCATTTCCTCGAGCATGGCGAGATACTCGTCCGAGCAGCGAGCACTTACGAGTACCCTAATACTCGAACGAGCACCAAGCTCGGACGAGTATGCTCGCTCATCTCTAGCCGTCAGTGAGAAATAGTGTCCCTGCCCGGCAGCACTTGTCCACGTGTCCGTGGTTAGGTGGACCTTCTCAGAAACAGCGTTGGTCAGGGCACGGATCATGTTCTGTGACACGTGCTGGTGTAGTGCTGGGACGGCACATCGGGAAAAATAGTGGCGGCTGGGGACCGAATACCGAGGGGCAGCCACCACCATGAGATTGCGAAAGGCCTTGGTCTCTACCAGCCTATAGAGCAGCATCTCCAGGCTAAGCAATTTGGAGATGTGGACGTTGAGGGCTTGGGCATGTGGGTGGGTGGAACTGTATTTCCTCTTGCGCTCCAGTGTCTGCTGTAAAGACAGCTGAACGCTGCGCTGGGACACGTTGGTGGACACTGTGGAGGATCGTGGAGGCAAAGGTATGGTTTTCCGGCGGGAGGCGCTCGTGCCGGGGTCCTGGGCAGGGGGTTGACTAGCAGAGGCAGCGAGTGACGCAGGGGGTTGACTAGCAGAGGCAGCGAGTGACACAGGGGAAGGAGCAGTGGTGTGACCCGCAAGAGGTGGTGAACGGCCTTGGTTCCATTGAGTGGGGTGTTTAGCACTCATATGCCTGCGCATGCTGGTGGTGGTTAGGCTAGTAGTGGTGGCACCCCTGCTGATCCTGGTGTGGCACAGGTTGCACACCACAGTCCGTCGGTCATCCTCACTTTCTTTAAAGAACCTCCAGACTTGCGAACATCTAGGCCTCGCCACGGGAGCTTCACTACGTGAAACAGTTGCTGATGATGCACCAGCTCTGGCCCTGCTTCTCCCTCTGGCCACACCACTGCCTCTTACAACCTGTTCTGGTGCAGCACTCGCCTCCGCCTCAGAAGCACTGTCTTCACTCGGCATATCAACCCAGCTTGGGTCAGTCACCTCGTCATCCTCTGATTCCTCAGTCTGCTCCCCCCTCGGAATTCCTCCCCTTACAACAACTTCACCACTGTCTGACAACCGTGTCTCCTCATCGTCCGACACCTCTTTACAAACTTCTTCCACTAACTCAACATTGTCATCATCATCATCATCACCCACAGACTGCGACAGTTGGAAAACTTGGGCATCGGGAATGAGGTCAGCAGCAACCTGAGAAGTGGTTTGTGACTCTGGGAAGGGTCCAGAAAACAGTTCCTGAGAGTATGCCGGATCGCATTCCAAATTTTCCTGGGAGGGGGCAGACTGGGGGGAAGGAGGTTGAGGTGGAGGAGCCAGAGGAGTGCTCCCTTGGGTAACGTGGGTGGACTGCGTGGAAGACTAACTGGTGGACAAATTACTTGAAGCATTATCCGCAATACACAAGATCAGCTGTTCGCACTGTTGTGGTTTCAACAGTCCTCTACCACGTGTCCCTGTAAGTTGAGACATGAAGCTAGGGAGTGTAGCTCTGCGGCGTTCCATAGCTCCCTCATCAGCAGATACTGTCTCACCCTGCCCAGGACCACGTCCTCTGCCCCCTGCAGTAATTGAATGCCCACGCCCACGCCCTCGTCCTCGACCCTTAGCCCTGGGGTTCAACATTTTCTGTATATAAGTGTATTATATAAAAAAAAAAAAATAAATGCGCCTGGTGTACTGAAACCCACAAACTTGTTCAGTATGCTTTAATTAAGTGACATACAGAAAGTGTCACCTGGACAGAAAATGCGGATTGGAGTGAGTGTGCTGAACTGTGACAGACAGAAAGGTTACACGCAGCTGTGTGAAATGGATTTGTATCACTGAGCTAAAACAACAAATACAACTAATTTTTTTATATATTTTGTTTTCTATATTTTTTTTGTAGTTTTGTTTTTTTGGGAACGTGACGTGCAGGAGCTATCGTAGACCTAACTCACACCCTGTTAATGGTGGCTATTTAGACTGCGACCCAGACAAATGTCGCACAGAGATTTTTGGGATCAAGCTATATACGTGACAGGCAGCAAAAGACTTGGTTGTATTCAGTGACGTACAGAAAGTGTCACCTGGACAGAAAATACGGATTGGAGTGAGTGTGCTGAACTGTGACACACAGAAAGGTTACACGCAGCTGTGTGAAATGGATTTGTATCACTGATCTAAAACAACAAATACAACTCATTTTTTTTATATATTTTGTTTTCTATATTTTTTTTGTAGTTTTGTTTTTTTGGGAACGTGACGTGCAGGAACTATCGTAGACCTAACTCACACCCTGTTAATGGTGGCTATTTAGACTGCGACCCAGACAAATGTCGCACAGAGATTTTTGGGATCAAGCTATATACGTGACAGGCAGCAAAAGACTTGGTTGTATTCAGTGACATACAGAAAGTGTCACCTGGACAGAAAATACGGATTGGAGTGAGTGTGCTGAACTGTGACACACAGAATGGTTCCACGCAGCTGTGTGAAATGGATTTGTATCACTGAGCTAAAACAACAAAAAAACTAATTTTTTTTTTTATATTTCGTTTTCTATATTTTTTTTGTAGTTTCGTTTTTTTGGGTACGTGACGTGCAGGAACAATCGTAGACCTAACTCACACCCTGTTAATGGTGGTTATTTAGACTGCGACCCTGATAAATGTCGCACAGAGATTTTTGGGATCAAGCTATATACGTGACAGGCAGCAAAAGATTTGGTTGTATTCAGTGACGTACAGAAAGTGTCACCTGGACAGAAAATACGGATTGGAGTCAGTGTGCTGAAATGTGACACACAGAAAGGTTACACGCAGCTGTGTGAAATGGATTTGTATCACTGAGCTAAAACAACAAAAAAAACTATTTTTTTTTTATATGTTGTTTTCTATATTTTTTTGTAGTTTTGTTTTTTTGGGAATGTGACATGCAGGAACTATCATAGACCTAACTCACACCCTCTTAATGGTGGCTATTTAGACTGCTACCCAGACAAATGTCGCACAGAGATTTTTGGGATCAAGCTATATACGTGACAGGCAGCAAAAGACTTGGTTGTATTCAGTGACGTACAGAAAGTGTCACCTGGACAGAAAATACGGATTGGAGTGAGTGTGCTGCACTGTGACACACAGAAAGGTTACACGCAGCTGTGTGAAATGGATTTGTATCACTGAGCTAAAACAACAAATACAACTCATTTTTTTTATATATTTTGTTTTCTATATTTTTTTTGTAGTTTTGTTTTTTTGGGAACGTGACGTGCAGGAACTATCGTAGACCTAATTCACACCCTGTTAATGGTGGCTATTTAGACTGCGACCCAGACAAATGTCGCACAGAGATTTTTGGGATCAAGCTATATACGTGACAGGCAGCAAAAGACTTGGTTGTATTCAGTGACGTACAGAAAGTGTCACCTGGACAGAAAATACGGATTGGAGTGAGTGTGCTGAACTGTGACACACAGAAAGGTTACACGCAGCTGTCTTAAATGGATTTGTTTCACTGAGCTAAAACAACAAAAAAACTAATTTTTTTTTATATTTTGTTTTCTATATTTTTTTTGTAGTTTTGTTTTTTTGGGAACGTGACGTGCAGGAACTATCGTAGACCTAACTCACACCCTGTTAATGGTGGCTATTTAGACTGTGACCCAGACCAATGTCGCACAGAGATTTTTGGGATCAAGCTATATACGTGACAGGCAGCAAAAGACTTGGTTGTATTCAGTGACGTACAGAAAGTGTCATCTGGACAGAAAATACGGATTGCACTGAGTGTGCTGAACTGTGACACACAAAAAGGTTACACGCAGCTGTGTGAAATGGATTTGTATCACTGAGCTAAAACAACAAAAAAACTAATTTTTTTTTATATTTTGTTTTGGATTTTTGTTTTCTTTGGAACGTGATGTGCAGAAACTATCGTAGAGCTAACTGACACCCTACTGACGGTGGCTATTTAGACTGCGACCCAGACAAATGTCGCACATAGATTTTTGGGATTAAGCTATACACGTGACAGGCAGCAAAAGACTTGGTTGTATTAAGTGACGTACAGAAAGTGTCACCTGGACAGAAAATAGTGAGTGTACTGAACTGTGACAGACAGAATGGTTCCACACTGCTGTGTGCAATGGATTTGTATCACTGAGATATAACATTAAAAAAAAAAGGGGGTTATATATGGCGATAGCTGCACTACTAGTGCCAGCCAGCCAGCCAAGCCAGGAGACAAAAAAAAATGTCTTGTAGCCCTTAGAAGGGCTGTTGGGTTCTTTGTAGGTGATTCCTGCCTAACAGACAACTAAATGCAGGCCCTAACACTCTCCCTGAAAGGCAGCAGCTCTATCCCTAACGACATCCAGACGGCATCTGAGCCGAGCACCGCGGCCAGTCAGTAGTATATTCCAGGGTCACCTGATCAGGCCAGCCAACCCCTGCTATCGACATGTAAGGGCCCCACGTGATGCTGGGTGTACCGCAGAGTCTCCTGGCTTGTGATTGGCTGTGTTTATAGGCGCCAAAAAAGCACGATGCGGAAGTTGCCATTTCTTCGAGCATGGCGAGATACTCATCCGAGCAGCGAGCACTTACGAGTACCCTAATACTCGAACGAGCACCAAGCTCGGACGAGTATGCTCGCTCATCTCTATTAAGTATATATTTCCACATGTGTTAATTCATAGTTTTGATGCCTTCAGTGTGAATCTACAATTTTCATAGTCATAAAAATACAGAAAACTCTTTGAATGAGAAGGTGTATCCAAACTTTTGGTCTGTACTGTATATATATATATATATATATATATATCCAAGGGCTTGAGTTAATGTTAATTTGGTGCTGAAACAAAAATTGCTTTAACCAGTTCCAGACTGCCTATTGAGTATAATTGTCTTGGGTGCTCTGCATTTATCTCTGAGCAGAGCATGTATCTGCTGAGCAGGGAAGCTGCTGTCTGTGATGGCAGGGACAGTTCCTCAGTGTTCCTGCCTCCCAGATCGCTGTGAACACAGTGCTGAATGACCACTAGAGATGAGCGAAGCTATTCGTCGATTCATTGATTCGTATCGAATCTTGGAAATTTTCAGCTGCGAAGCGAATCCGAATATTAGGTGATTCGCTTCGGCTTAGTACGCATTCGCTACGTAGTTGCCCTATAAATTATACGCTATTGCGTACGAATTCAATTCATTAGCGAACTTTTACCGTGGGTTCGTTTATTGTGCGCAAAAGCCCGGGAAGAAAGTGGTCACCTGACCTAGTGGGCAGGGCTTGCTCTGATTGGCTCACTCTTGGTAAGACAGTGATGCATCACTTCTGCTGCAACTGCTGAGACGAGCAGAAGCACTGTGTGTGAAGTTCTGAGACTCTGAGACCTGTTTTGAGAAAATTCGGCTGTAATTGCTCTGGGAATCCATAATACACATATTAGGGATACTGCAAGGCAAGTGCAGGGCCAGTTCAGGGCTAGTAATTAATCAGGCAGGGAGAGAGAGACAGGGAGAGATAGGGAGAGACAGGGAGATACAGGGACAAAGACCAGCTGCAGGGCCACAGAGTGAATTCAAAAATGATTGGAATAGATAAGCAAAATGTGTCCAGTTCCAGCCAGACCTCAAGCTCTAAAAAAAGTAGAAGGTGGCAAAGGGCAGAAGTGCCAAAGGACCTCCAGCCGGAGCATCTACTAGTATTATTTGCAATACTTGGCCATTTTTCCACCAGGCTAACCCACCAAGGCACAAAAGTGTATTGGAGGAGAAAGTGGATGAGGTAGTGGAATGGATGGCACGCTCATCTCAGTTTCAGCCGGATGATCTGCTGTCATCTGCTGATACAGTATCCATATGAAGCCAGGGGTCAGACTCAGAGCATTCCTCCTGCTCCTCCATTCCTCTCCAGCAAAGCCCGTCTTTTTAACCCTTTCGCGCCCGGAGCTTTTTTCGGTTTTGCATTTTCGTTTTGCGCTCCCTGCCTTCAAACAGCCATAACTCTTTTATTTTTCTGTTCACATAGCTGTATGAGGGCTTGTTTTTTGCGGGACAAGTTGTACTTTCCAACGCCACCATTTAATATTGCATATGGTGTAGTGGGAAGCGGGAAAAAAATTCCAAACCGGGTGAAATTGCAAAAAAAACGCTATTCCGCTACAGTTCTATGGGTTTCTTATTTACAGCGTTCGATGTGCATTAAAACTGATCCGTTACTTTCATTCTACAAGTCAGTATGAATCCGGCAATACCTAATATGTATAGTTTTTCCTGCGTTTTCATAGTGATAAAATAATTAGAAAGTTGCCCTTTTTTTTTTTCCTTGTCAAATCTTGACCCCTATAACTTTTTGGTATTTATGTGTAGAGAGCTGTATGGGGGCTCATTTTTTGCAGGACGATCTGAAGTTTTTATTGATACCATTCTGGGGTGTGTATGACTTTTTGATCACTTTTTATTTAATTTTTTTTAGAAAAAAAAGCGACAAAAAACGGCAAATCGCCATTTGGACGCTTTTTTCCGCCACACAATTCGCCGTATTGGAATTTTTTTTTATATTTTAAAAGTACGGGCGTTTTCGGTCACGGTGATACCCATGATGTCTATATTTATTGTTATTTAGGTATTTATTTTTTACTTATACGGAAAGGGGAGTGATTTGAACTTTTACATCTTTTTTATTTTTTATATATTTTTTAACATTTTTTTTAATTTTTTTTTTACTATTGGAAAGTTCAAATATGGGCTTATATATTGTGGCTTTTTTTTTTTCTTTATGAGCAATTATGGATTTTATAGACTCAGAAATCCATGAATTGCTCATTTCTTATCCTGGCCTGCCATCTAGTGGCCAGAATAAGAATTGCACTTTGAAAACTGTAATCTTCACCAGCGAGGATTACAGTTTTCATATGGTGTACAGACACCCCGATTGGCCACACGGGGTGTCTGTACACCACACGGCATCTAATCTCCGAGGAAGACACCGCCGATGGCGGTAAGTAGCAGCAAGTCTCTGCTGTTAGAAACAGCAGAGACTTGCCGGCCATGACGCCCGCCGCACCCGCGAGCGGGCGCCATGTGCCCGCATCGCCCCAGCGCCGTACATGTACGGCGCTGGGCGCAAAGGGGTTAATACGCAATTTGTACGCTTATGCGTACATGTTCAAAGAGGTTGTGTACCTTTTTACCTGAACATTCGTTATTAGTGTGCGAATGTTCGCTAAAAGCCATATAATTACGTATATTTGGTACGCAAATTCAACGAATCTATTCGTCGAATATACGAATCTTAGGAAAAGTTCGGCGAATGTTCGACGAATAAAATTTTGCATGATTCGTTCATCTCTAATGACCACCATGCCTGTTCCTGTTCGGGTCCCAATGGTCATGCTACTGTCAGAGTCTGCAGGAGCTGCTTGGTCTTACTAGACCTATATCAACTCTGCAGTGAGGCTGAACAGCACAGTGTAGCATTGTTTAGTCTCTCTGGGTCTGTATTCCCCATTTAACTATGACAGCCCCAGATACAGGATGTAACACTAAATGTCCCCCAAAGGTCTTGTATGACCTTATGAAGGGCACAAAGTATAAATCTTTTTTATTTTTAAATAAAACAATAAAAATTTCAAGTGTAAAAAAGCCCCTTTCCCCTTAGCAAGCCATTTATTATTGTGAAAAAAAGAACAGAAAAATGACATATTTGGTATTACTGTAATCTACCCCTTCAGGTGAACATTATAAAAATAAATAGAAAAGCTTTCAAAACACCCATTTTTAGTCACTTTACCTCACAAAAAGAGTAGCAACCAATCAAAAAGTATTACTGTATGTAGCCCAAAATGAAAACATCACCTATCCCCTCAACAAACGAACCCCCACAAAAGACTTTCACCAGAAAAATGTTAAAAAATATGACTCTCAGAAAATGTCGACACAAAAACATGTGGGGTCATTTATCAAACTGATGTCAAGTACAACTGGATTAGTTGCCCATAGCAACCAATAAGGAGCAGTCAAAAATGCTATGGGCAACTAAGTCAGTTCTAATTTACACCAGTTTGATAAATGACCCGAATGATTTTTTTTTTCAAAATTGCTTTATTGTTTAATACCGAAAAATAAAAAATATAAAAATTGACATATTAGTTATCCTGCGTCTGTAATTACCTGCTCTGTAAATATATGACATGATCTAACCGATCATGTATACAGGCCGTGAAAAAAAATAAAAAGGTCAGAACAGCTATTTTTTCTCGCCTGCCAAAAACATAATAGCGATCAAAAATTCTTATGTACCCCAAATAGTACCAATAAAAACTATACAGTCCAGGGGGTTTTATTGTATTTTTTTTATTGTAATTAAAAATTAAATTTTTTATTTTCCTAGTCAAGTGTTTATTTCTATAAAAAGCACTCACTATACCACTTGATAAATTCTTTGAGGGTTGTAGTTTCAAAAGTGAGGTTAATTATAGTGGGTTTTCACTGTAGGGGTACCTCAGGGTCTCTTCAAATGCAGCATGGCAACCAAAAACCATTCTAGCAAAATCTTCCCTCCAAAAACCATATAACGATCTTTCCCTTCTGAGCCCTGCATTGTGCCCATACCGCAGTTTATCAGCACATATGGGTTTCTGTAAACTGCAGAATCAGGGTAATAAATAGTAAGGTTTGTTATTTTGTTAACCCTTAATGTGTTACAGGAAAAAATAGATTGAAATGGAAAATCTGCTCAAAAAAATGAAATTTTAAATTTCATCTCCATTTCGATTCTATACCTATGGAACTCCTAAAGGGTTAGCAACGTTTCTAAAATCAGTTTTGAATCATTTTATGTATCACTATGTGTTTTAAATGCAGAGAAATTCAGATTTTGAAAATTGTAAATTTTTTGATATTTTTTGTAAATGTGGAATTTTTATATATTTATTTATAAATGAAGGTAAAACATATTGGCTCAAATTTGCCACTACCATGAAGTACAATGTGCCATGATAAAACATTCTCATGTTGGTTAAGTAAAAGCATTCCAGAGTTATTACTACATAATGTCAGATTTGAAAAATTAGGCTTGGTCAGATAGGAGGGTAATGGGGGTAAATGACAGGACTGGAAGTGGTTAAATATAAAGGAAATTAATGAATATAGAAATAATGTAAAAACATCTATTGCAGACCATTCCTGCTATCCATGATAGTAGGCAATGACCTGCAGATGTCTGTACTGTAGGCAAACAGCATCTTCAAGAATTAACAGGAGCAACTCACTAATGATCTCAAGATTGTGCGCACTTTACAGAATTGTTTTTCAAAGAATTTCTGATTCATTGTGTGAGGGTACAAGCTGGGAAATTGGTTCATGCATCTTGTTAATAAAGATATATTGAAAATTCAATCATAAATAGCCTTGGGAGCATAACTGACCCCCGTCATGAAAATAGGCTTTCGCTGCTTTATTTATTTCTTAGGTTATAGTCAAGGTTAATTATGAGTGTCAAATAAGTGAGACTATTACAGGATTTAGAGACAAACCAACAGTAAATTAATGCAAGTTCTGTGGCCTGAATATTGATTTTTGTCGTGGGATACTGGTTAAACAACATCATTACTTAAAAAGAGCTATACGTTGTTCCAACACAATCTGTTCTCTGCTATAATGTCTGCAATTTAAATCCCTCCTGTGAGCGCAAAATGTAAATGAATAAAACAGGCTCATTAAATACAGTTCTGTTCAATGCAACAGGCATCCTTGTAACAGATATAGAATTTTACTGAGCTTCTCATTCATTTCATAATTTAATGATGCATGGTTTTTTTTGTTCTTTTGAAGAAAAATCATTTTGTGGTTTGACTATTGTGCACTAGTTTTATTCCTGATCTATGTAAATTGTCTCACACAGTGTTTGTATGGGTTCATTCTATTCTCTGGTACCGTATGGTTTCATAGTTACATTTTATCTGTTCATGGCTGTTTTCACTATGGATATACGTTAGCCATATGTTAGTTGTTTTCCCTTGCATATGTGTCAATTATCAGGTGAACAGAAACAACCTCAATGAATATAGCCAATATGGAAATAAATCATGTAAACAACATGGAATTTGTACCACCAAATGCCTAAACTATTCATATCCAGTCATCTAATTATCTATACGGTTGTACACATTTTCAAGTTTTAATGTATAGTTGTACATTTAGTATAACATGAGAATTATCAGAATTTTTTGCAAATTATTGTTTATAGGAAAACAAAACATAGACCTACATAATAATCCCTACAATTCTTTCCTTAAACTGAATTTTTGTTGTGCCACTTAAAACCAGATAACAAAAGATATCTTTTTTTCTAATCTGTTTTTATTTTCTGATTGTAAGTTTATTTATTCCCTTTCCTGAACATGATATGGAGCAGCCATCTTGCCTGAGCTGTTATTACAGTGTTTAGAAAGTATTTAAATTGCTTTTTGGAAGCCACATGGGTCATAGACACAATGGACTGTAGGGGACATCATTGACTTCTTTGGGAGAGTTTTCTAAGCATGCTATGTGACCTTCACAGAGGAAATTTTACGAGCAATGAGTAGATAAACTCTGACAACTACCTGTTGTGAATGGTGGATCAAGTCTTAGCTATACACAGAAGTGCTGTCATTCTAAACCTGCAAGTAATGATAAGGATATAACTGCAGTAAAGTGATTTGTAGAGATCATAAAGTGGTGACTATTATTGAGATAACTGCAGTATTTTACGGTTTTTGTTTACATATAGAAATTGTCATGGTTATTTAAAAATAACCATCAAATTTTTTATGACACATTCCCTTTGAGTATCTCCTTTCATAAAACTAAGATATATATAAGGAAATCTTCACTGTACGTCCCAGGGGATCAGCCATTTCACCCCCTCCACATACAATCCTCTGTCTGACTGTATGACAACTAGCTGCAGCAGGAGCCTCCTCTCACCCTGTCTACAGGAGAATGCAAAGATTATTTAACAGTGCTCATTTAAGTGTCCCTGCTTTGCTGTTCACCAGCTAAAAATGGAAGAGATCAACTGAAAATGAACATCTGGATTCAGGAATTGTATAAAATTGTGCAGGAACATGGAAAAAATCCTACAGGCTACCAAACACAAAGAGCAAGTTTATCTTCTGTTTAATTTTATAATTCAAACAGGTTTCCAGGATTATTTTTTTCACTATTGCCCAAAGACATTGATAGTCAACTTTGTATTTTATCTCTGTTTAAAATGTAGTAATGATCTGGAAATTTCATGATCCTCACATGACCCATCTCTCTGCTGATATCATCAGTAATGCCATCATGGACTAGATCTAGTGCTGTATCTCCATAGCATATGTGTAATCTTCATTTGCCATGCATGTGCTTTGAAGATGCAATCTAAAACATATTCTTAGGTGGTTGCTAATCTGCTGTAAAGAGCCGATGCAAACAACTTTAGGAAATGTAATTTTGGGCTACCTGCTATAGCTCCGGGTAACCCAGAAACTGAAAGCTTACAGACGGATTAAATAAAGCTTTAAACGATAAGTGAATCGGGTGGATGAAACATATGGATTTGTGTGTTAAGCATTTTTTGATGAATGCTTTGCTTTTGCTTATACCCCTTTAATTCAAACAAAAACAATCAGGTGTAAAATCTGTTTAAAAGGCTTTTCTGGTTAAGAAAAATAATTTCGAATACCTTTTAGGGAATTCAGAGCTAATAGAATAGAACCCCCTCTTCAGGATCCTCTTTCTCGTCTACACAGTCAGTTCTTTTATTTCAATGAAAGCTGTGCAATACTTCTCTTCTCCTGTGGTGGCATTGAGAAGAAATTGAACACTTTCTGCCATGATCTATCATTATACCATTTTTTGTGGGCCTAGTCTGAGACATTGCATGTCTTGATAGTAAGTAATACATAATCATTTGCTCTTATACTAAATAAATGGAAGCTTATGTCTACGTGTTAAGTATGGACTACATATGCAAGACTGATTGAGTGAATATGTATTTATTATCTAAAGGTAACCCAGTTAATCTTTACATGGTGGCAGCTTGACATCATGCTAGTAATCATATGCATAGTTAATTCTATGAAAATCTATTGCCTCGTTATTTACCAAAATGCTGATCTAAGTAATGAGAACTAATAAGCTGACCGCTTATCTTGATCAGTAATGGGAGAGGAGATACCTTTTCAGAGAAATGATTAAATCACTTTTTGTGAATGATTAAAGCTGAAAGCAAGTGAATGATGGCCGAGTACATTTGAAATGTTGAATCAATAGTTTTCTGTTACATTAATTACCATCTGCTGCCAGAGATCAATTTTCCAATAAATGCAATAGGAATCAAAAGGTTAGAGGAGTAAATTATTTAAGAAAACATGAGCGCAGTAAAGGAGGCACAAAATATTTTGATCTCTGTATTCCTGTAATAATGTTGGTCAATAACGGTGAGCCTTGATAGTTGGCAAACCTTAGCTTTTACTTACATTTGCATGATTTTTCTGAAGGCCTCAATGGTTTATTAATATTGATGTCTGACTAACAGCATGTACCTGTGGTGTAGCTAAGCTTTCCTTTTCTTGAGGAACAGATTCAATTTGTTGCCCTAGCAATGCATCTAAATACCCTGGCAGTATTCAGAGTTGACACCCCCACTGCTCCTAGTATCCAGGGCTTTGCCAGTCCTGCCATCAAAGTGTCTAACAAATCAAAGCTTTGAAAGCAGAAAATATTTTAATAATATTATAAATGTTATTCTGGATATTATAGTCAACTGCTAAAAGATTTGCATGAGAAAAGGGATCTATTTTTGTACATTGAATTTTTAACGGGGCATTTCAATTTAAAAAAACAACACATTAATAGCATATGTGATTTTAAAAAAAAATAGGTGGATGTTTTCTGAATATCATTTTGTAAAATCACTTCTTCTTCTACATTATTCTACTTCCTGTCCGGGTTCTTTAACTTCCTCCTTTGTTTGGACTTTTAGCATCGTAAATAGCTTCAGTTGACTTTTTTAGGCTATTCACGGCGGTCAGAGGGGGAAGTTGAATAAAAAAATGAATTAGAGCATCACGAATAACACTGGTAAATTCAATGCTCTTTTGTGGTCATCTTTATCCAGACCAATCAAGGGCTTTCATACTGTTATCTCAGTTATACATCTATTATTAAAAATGAGGATTACCAAGCAGAAAACATCTTCCTCTCAAACTGCAGTAAACTGACAATGGATTACCTATCTATACAGGGGTTTTAATTTTCTGTGCTGAATGCTACATTTTCAATGTTATAGTACTGCCAAGTTGAAAAAGGAAACAGAAACATTCTAAAAAAAAGTGCTTTCTATGATGAATATTTCATTTTAATAAATACCTTTTCTGACAGATTTGTGCCTTTAATATTCCAGCTCAATCCTATTCAGACTGCATGCTAAGAATGGTGAGGGGGCAGCTAGGCAGAGACATTTCTTTGGCTCAGAAAATGGGTTTATACAATGAAAATACATATTGTATGCCACTGCTGATAAAGTACAGGTTCACGTCTGATAAACCTCCATATAGAGTTATCATCAGCAGTGTTGAGCAAATCGAACTTCAATCCTAATTTCAGGAAACATTTGATTCGCCTCGAATTTGAATTTCTTGGTGCTTTGCAGTAACGAATCAATTTTTCCAGAAATGGCGTTAAAAAAAAAAACATACTCACCTAACCCATTTGATCGCTGCCATCTTGATTGAAGAAAACACGCCAATCCTCACTCACCCTGACGTGTCCCCATGTCATTATGCTCGGCAAGCGCAGTGATGACATCAACACACCCACCCAGCATGATGACGTGGTAAAGTCATCATGTTAGCACACAAGAGAATTGGCGTGTTTTCTTCAATCAAGATGGCTTCAATCATGGATGAGCTGAGTATATACATAGTTTTTTATTTTAACCTCTGATTAACCCCCTGATAGCCTGAATGTGACTCTCAGATGTCGCAATCAGTGTGGAACGAGGTTAAATTATGGGGGAACGGAGCGATTGCCATTCCGCATCATTGTGCCCACTCCATACAATGAAATGTGATTTGTTACAAAGTAATTAGTAAATAATCTAATTTCTTGGCGAAGTTCGGTGAAGCAACGAAAACAATTTTTGAAAACCTCACTCATCACTAATCATCAGTAGAGCTCCTTTTTTTAGCAGTGGTTTTATGATGACTGAAACTTCAGTCCTATTACTCCTTGGATCCATTAGCAGAATACAACCTGCAATTTATGATAATCTGTATTCCGTCTATTGACCTGTGTTTCTGAAGGGTCATACACAGATAATATTATATTATGAAGGAAAGGTGGCAAGTACAAAAATAAGAATATGTTGGGAAAAAGCTTTTAATGCCATTTCCTTTTATATTAAGAAGCCTTTGTGCAAAGTTTCAGGCAAAAACATTCTAACCATTTAAGTAAAACATCTACAACATCTTAAATCTATTTGAGTTGTTTATAGAATATTCAAGGCTGATGACGGCAGATTTGTAAGGCTCTGAGTAAACTTACATCTAGTCAGCCCAACAGATGTTTCTTCCGTTACATTAAACTGAGATGCAGCGATAGTCTATTATAGAGCAATTAATGGCTGCACAGTAAAAAAAAAGATTATAAGTTATAGAAATGGGTTTTAAACAAAGAATGCTTTTATTTATCTCTTTGCCAACTTTACTGCCTTGTGGGAACAATATAAGGATATAATGTAGAATATTAAAGAGTTGATAAAATATTGTTCTGTGAATTGTGGGACTATGAAATATTCAGCTGTAACTGTTTGGTGCAATAAAAAAGTCTAATGGCCTAATGAATGAACATTAGCAATATGCAGAATACCATACGTACAGCTCTGCTGTGCTTTGGTGCTTTACGACCTTCATGTTTCAGGGGCATCATAATAATGAGCCATCATCTGAGCAAATCCTATAACAAAAGGCATTGTTTGAGGCATTTTTGGCAACCGTGCATTTCTCATTTTTACCTTTTAAAGGTCTAATAGTTCTTCCATGCACATTCCTTTACATAAACAATGTTGACACTGGTGTAACAAGAACTGATGTCACGCCAATCACATTTTGTTGTAGTAGCCTGTAAACATAAAAAGGGTAATATTCTAGTACAAGGAATAGTTAAGAAGTAACATTAAAGCTATACACGTGTGTTCCATCATGATCCAATGTAAATCCATAAGCTAAAAACCATGGATTTCACCACACAAATCTGCCATTTGTTTTACTACAGTCCCACACTGAAACCCTGTGAGTCTTATTTGTACTTCTACTTCGAGACCATTGGTCCCCAGCATTGTGTAGGGGGAAGGGATGTGAAAGTTCATGATCTAAAAATGGGTCATACTTTTTCAGTTCCATTGGTTCAGTTCCTTCACAGCAATGAAAAACAGAGCAGTCTATAGGGGTTACATGACAATTCTGAAATTAAGGCAACTTAATGAACATACATTGGCTACACTGTTGCTCCAATAAAAGATTATAGCTCTTTGGTAAACAGTGAACATTTATGAGGGTGAGTTTCTTGCCTTTTGGGGCCTGCTTTACTGGGTTTCAAGTGGGGACGTTTTCCAGGTCCTTTGTTTACTAGGAGCTCCTAAGAATTGGATCTCAAGAACCATATGAAACTTCACATCTCAGATCTTTACAATTCATCTCCTCCTTGCCCTGGTCCACCAGAGACTTTACCATTAGCTCCTCCATTTATGCATAGTTAAAGAGGACTTTTCACCGCTCCTGACATGCCTATTTTAATAGCTTCATCCATTCCCCATGTAATAACAATTCTGGAACATCTATTCTTATGTCTGTATGTTGTGCAATTCCTTTATTATTTGCACTAGAAGTTATGAATGAATTGCTATTAGCTTTCAGTAAGGGTACAGAGAGGAGGTAACCAGTTGGGTGTGTGTCCCTGAACAGTCTGAAAATGGCAGCACTGATTGGATAGAGTGAGTCTGTGCAGGTACACACACCCAACTTGTTACCTCCCCTCTGTACCCTTACTGCAGACTGCTAGCAATTCATTCATAACTTCTAGTAGAAATAATAAAGGAATGGCACAACATAGAGACTAGAGTTGAGCGAACGTGCTCGTAATGAGCACTGTAGTGCTTGGATCCCCTGCGCTCGCATGGGCACAGCCATCCGGATCCGTCCTCCTCACCCGACTGCAAGTCAGTGGGGACTGATTTGTTTGGTATGACACACTCGTGTCTCATACCAAACGGATCCGCCCCCTTTGACTTACAGTCAGGTGAGGACGGATCCGGATGCCTGTGGCCATGCGAGCGCAGGGGATCCGAGCACTACAGTGCTCGTTACGAGCACGTTCGCTCAACTCTAATAGAGAAATAAGAATAGATGCTCCAGAATTGTTATTACATGGGGAATACATGAAGCTATTAAAACAGACATGTCAGGAGTGGTGAAAGGTCCACTTTAAGTACCAAATAGTGGTATTATTTTGGCACCATCATATCAGTATTGTGTCGGCATTGTATGATGTGAAAGCAGTATTTGGAAATGAGAAGATTTATTCTTTAGCAGAGAAAAAAACCTGCATGCAGAACTTTTCTCTTTACTATTTTTGATGAACTCCGCAAATGGAGCCTTCAGATGTGAACATGTTGTGAACATGCCCTTACCAGTTTAAGTCAGATTTAGAAATACAAACTGCATTTACTGATGTTGAACTTCATGTGTAATTTAGAGATGAGCGAGCATGCTCGTCCGAGCTTGGTGCTCGTTCGAGCATTAGGGTACTCGTAAGTGCTCGCTGCTCGGACGAGTATCTCGCCATGCTTGAGGAAATGGCAACTTCCGCATCGTGCTTTTTTGGCACCTAAAAACACAGCCAATCACAAGCCAGGAGACTCTGCGTACCACCCAGCATCACGTGGGGCCCTTACATGTCGATAGCAGGGGTTGGCTGGCCTGATCAGGTGACCCTGGAATATACTACCGACTGGCCGCGGTGCTCGGCTCAGATGCCGACTGGATGTCGTTAGGGATAGAGCTGCTGCCTTTCAGGGACAGTGTTAGGGCCTGCATTTAGTTGTCTGTTAGGCAGGGATCACCCACAAAGAACCCAACAGCCCTTCTAAGGGCTAGAAGACATTTTTTTTTTTTTTGTCACTTGGCTGGCTGGCACTAGTAGTGCAGCTATCGCCATATATAACCCCCTTTTTTTATGTTATATCTCAGTGATACAAATCCATTGCACACAGCAGTGTGGAACCATTCTGTGTGTCACAGTTCAATACACTCACTATTTTCTGTCCAGGTGACACTTTCTGTATGTCACCGAATACAACCAAGTCATTTGCTGCCTGTCACGTGTATGGCTTCATCCCAAAAATCTCTGTGCGACATTTGTCTGGGTTGCAGTCTAAATAGCTACCGTCAGTAGGGTGTCAATTAGCTCTACGATAGTTTCCGCACGTCACATTCCCAAAAAAACAAAAATACAAAAAAATATAGAAAAAAAATTAGTTTTTTGTTGTTTTAGCTGAGTGATACAAATCCATTTCACACAGCTGCGTGTCACCTTTCTGTGTGACACAGTTCAGCATACTCACTCCAAACGGTATATACTGTCCAGGTGACACTGTCTGTACGTCACAAAATACAACCAAGTCACCTGCTACCTGTCACGTATATACAGCTTGATCCTAAAAATCTCTGTGCGACTTTTGTCTGGGTCTCAGTCTAAATAGCTACCGTCAGTAGGGTGTCAGTCAGCTGTACGATAGTTTCTGCACGTCACGTTCCCAAAAAAACTAAACTAAAAGAAAAAAATATTAAAAAAAAATATAGAAAAAAAATTTGTTTTTTGTTGTTTTAGCTGAGTGATACAAATCCATTTCACACAGCTGCGTGTCACCTTTCTGTGTGACACAGTTCAGCACACTCACTCCAAACGGTATATACTGTCCAGGTGACACTGTCTGTACGTCACAAAAAACAACCAAGTCACCTGCTACCTGTCACGTATATATAGCTTGATCCTAAAAATCTCTGTGCGACTTTTGTCTGGGTCTCAGTCTAAATATCTACCGTCAGTAGGGTGTCAGTCAGCTGTACGATAGTTTCCGCACGTCACGTTCCCAAAAAAACTAAACTGAAAGAAAAAAATATTTAAAAAAATATAGAAAAAAAATTAGTTTTTTGTTGTTTTAGCTGAGTGATACAAATCCATTTCACACAGCTGCGTGTCACCTTTCTGTGTGACACAGTTCAGCACACTCACTCCAAACGGTATATACTGTCCAGGTGACACTGTCTGTACGTCACAAAAAACAACCAAGTCACCTGCTACCTGTCACGTATATATAGCTTGATCCTAAAAATCTCTGTGCGACTTTTGTCTGGGTCTCAGTCTAAATAGCTACCGCCAGTAGGGTGTCAGTCAGCTGTACGATAATTTCCGCACGTCACGTTCCCAAAAAAACTAAACTGAAAGAAAAAAATATTTAAAAAAAAATATAGAAAAAAAATTAGTTTTTTGTTGTTTTAGCTGAGTGATACAAATCCATTTCACACAGCTGCGTGTCACCTTTCTGTGTGATGCAGTTCAGCACACTCACTCCAAACGGTATATACTGTCCAGGTGACACTGTCTGTACGTCACAAAAAACAACCAAGTCACCTGCTACCTGTCACGTATATATAGCTTGATCCTAAAAATCTCTGTGCGACTTTTGTCTGGGTCTCAGTCTAAATAGCTACCGTCAGTAGGGTGTCAGTCAGCAGTACGATAGCTTCCGCACGTCACGTTCCCAAAAAAACTAAACTGAAAGAAAAAAATATTTAAAAAAAAATATAGAAAAAAAATTAGTTTTTTTGTTGTTTTAGCTCAGTGATACAAATCCATTTCACACAGCTGCGTGGAACCATTCTTTGTGTCACAGTTCAGTACACTCACTACAATCCGTATTTTCTGTCCAGGTGACACTTTCTGTATGTCACTTAATTCAACCAGACTGAACAAGTTTGTGGGTTTCAGTACAGCAGGCCCATTTATTTTTTATTTTTTATATAATACACTTATATACAGAAAATGTTGAACCCCAAGGCTAAGGGTCGAGGACGAGGGCGTGGGCGTGGGCATTCAATTACTGCAGGGGGCAGAGGCCGTTGTCCTGGGCAGGGTGAGACAGTACCTGCTGATGAGGGAGCAGGGGAACGCCGCAGAGCTACACTCCCAAGCTTCATGTCTCAACTTACAGGGACACGTGGTAGAGGACTGTTGAAACCACAACAGTGCGAACAGCTGATCTCGTGGATTGCGGACAATGCTTCAAGTAATTTGTCCACCAGTCAGTCTTCCACGCAGTCCACCCACGTTACCCAAGGGAGCACTCCTCTGGCTCCTCCACCTCAACCTCCTTCCCCCCAGTCTGCCCCCTCCCAGGAAAATTTGGAATGCGATCCGGCATACTCTCAGGAACTGTTTTCTGGACCCTTCCCAGAGTCACAAACCACTTCTCAGGTTGCTGCTGACCTCTTTCCCGATGCCCAAGTGTTTCAACTGTCGCAGTCTGTGGGTGATGATGATGATAATGACAATGTTGAGTTAGTGGAAGAAGTTTGTAAAGAGGTGTCGGACGATGAGGAGACACGATTGTCAGACAGTGGTGAAGTTGTTGTAAGGGGAGGAATTCCGAGGGGGGAGCAGACTGAGGAATCGGAGGATGACGAAGTGACTGACCCGAGCTGGGTTGATATGCCGAGTGAAGACAGTGCTTCTGAGGCGGAGGCGAGTGCTGCACCAGAACAGGTTGTAAGAGGCAGTGGTGTGGCCAGAGGGAGAAGCAGGGCCAGAGCTGGTGCATCAGCAGCAACTGTTTCACGTAGTGAAGCTCCCGTGGCGAGGCCTAGATGTTCGTAAGTCTGGAGGTTCTTTAAAGAAAGTGAGGATGACCGACGGACTGTGGTGTGCAACCTGTGCTACACCAGGATCAACAGGGGTGCCACCACTACTAGCCTAACCACCACCAGCATGCGCAGGCATATGAGTGCTAAACACCCCACTCAATGGAACCAAGGCCGTTCACCACCTCCTGCGGGTCACACCACTGCTCCTTCCCCTGTGTCACTCGCTGCCTCTGCTAGTCAACCCCCTGCGTCACTCGCTGCCTCTGCTAGTCAAACCCCTGCCCAGGACCCCGGCACGAGCGCCTCCCGCCGGAAAACCACACCTTCGCCTCAACGATCCTCCACAGTGTCCACCAACGTGTCCCAGCGCAGCGTTCAGCTGTCTTTACAGCAGACGCTGGAGCGCAAGAGGAAATACAGTTCCACCCACCCACATGCCCAAGCCCTCAACGTCCACATCTCCAAATTGCTTAGCCTGAAGATGCTGTCCTATAGGCTGGTAGAGACCGAGGACTTTCGCAATTTCATGGCGGTGGCTGCCCCTCGGTATTCCGTCCCCAGCCGCCACTATTTTTCCCGATGTGCCGTCCCAGCCCTACACCAGCACATGTCGGAGAACATCATCCGTGCCCTGACCAACGCTGTTTCTGATAAGGTCCACCTAACCACGGACACGTGGACAAGTGCTGCCGGGCAGGGACACTATATCTCACTGACGGCACATTGGGTTAACTTGGTGGAGGCTGGGACCGAGAATGACCCTGGGGCCGCTCATGTACTGCCCACACCAAGGATTGCGGGGCCTACCTCGGTCACGGTCTCTCAGACGTACTATGCCTCCTCCTCCGACCCCTCCTCCTCCACCGAATTACCATCCGTGGGCACGGCGCCTTCAGTCGGTAGCTCTAGGCGCAGCAGCAGTGCCGTGGGTAAGCGCCAGCAGGCAGTGCTCAAACTGCTGAGCTTAGGTGACAAAAGGCACACCGCCCAAGAGCTGTTACAGGGCATCACGGCGCAGACCGATGTGTGGCTGGCACCGCTGAACCTCAAGCCAGGCATGGTTGTGTGTGACAACGGGCGTAACCTGGTGGCGGCTCTGCAACTCGGCAAACTGACACATGTGCCATGCCTGGCCCACGTGTTCAATCTAATAGTTCAGCGGTTCCTCAAGACATACCCCAATCTGTCTGATTTGCTCACCAAGGTGCGCCGCATCTGTGCGCATTTCCGCAAGTCGAACACAGATGCAGCCACTCTCAGGGCAGCGCAGCGCCGTCTACAACTGCCCGCTCACCGACTGTTGTGCGACGTGCCCATGCGATGAAATTCCACATTAAACATGTTATCCAGAGTTTACCAGCAGCGCAGAGCGATTGTAGACTGCCAGATGTCATCTTCCACCAGAACTGGTAGTCAGGTCTCTCAGATTCCTCAAGTCTACAATGAGGAATGGACGTGGATGTCTGATATCTGCCAGGTGTTGAGCAACTTTGAGGAGTCAACACTGATGGTCAGCGGCGATGCCGCCATTATCAGCCTCACCATCCCGCTGCTTTGCCTGTTGAAAAACTCACTGCTCAGCATCAAGTCGGATGCTTTGCGCTTGTCACAAGAGACGGTGGAGGAAGATACGTCGCTTGATAGCCAGAGCACCTTCCGTTCTGTTTCTCAGCACGTATCGGAGGAGGGGATGAGGATGAGGAGGAAGAGGAGGAGAATGTCGGCGAGACAGTAGAGGGTACCAGTGCTCAGTCCTTAACTCTTGAGCGTGTATGGGCTGAAGAGGAGGACTTGGAGGAGGAGGAGGAGGAGGAGGAAATGGAGAGTCAGGCCAGTGAGGAGAGGGAATTCTTACGTGTTGGGATTCTGGCGCACATGGCAGACTTCATGTTAGGCTTCCTATCCCGTGAACCTCGCGTTAGAAGAATTTTTTCAAACACCGATTACTGGGTGTTCACTCTCCTGGACCCACGGTACAAGCAGAACCTTTCCACTCTCATCCCTGCAGAGGAAAGGAGTATGAGAGTGAATAGATATCAACAGGCCCTGGTGCACAAGCTGAAACAATTCTTCCCATCTGAGGGCATGGTTCTGTGAGCCAAGTAGCGGGGGAGAGGAGGCGAGCAGGCAGCTTGACCAGCACTGGCAGGGGAACGCTCTCCAAGGCCTTTGCCACTTTTATGTCACCCCATCAAGACACTGTTACCTGTCCCCAGTCTAGGCAGAGTAGGGGGGAGCTGTACAGAAAGATGGTGAGGGAGTACCTAGCTGACCATACCAACGTCCGTAGCGATCACTCTGCTCCATTGAACTACTGGGTTTCAAAGCTGGACACGTGGCCTGAACTGGTGCTGTACGCCTTGGAGGTGCTGGCCTGCCCTGCCGCTAGCGTGCTGTCAGAGCGGGTATTCAGTGCAGCTGGTGGCGTCATCACCAATAAGCGTACACGCCTGTCAACTGACAGCGCTGACAGGCTGACGCTTCTTAAAATGAACAAAGCCTGGATTTCACCAGAATTCAAATCTCCTCCGGGTGAAAGCAGCTAAAGATTTAAATAACTTATGTATCCGATTCCTCTTCTCTACTCCTCCTCCTACTCCTCCTCCTCCTACATATCGTCTTTGCCTAACGCTGACCCAAAAAATGCCATTTTTTAGAGATCCAACTGGCACTGTTTTAGCACAATTTTTCAGGAGGGCCCCTACAGGCCCTTTATTCAAACAATTTTTCCAGAGGTCCACCTACAGGCCCTCTGTCCAAACAATTTTTCCAGAGGTCTACCTACAGGCCCTCTCTCCAAACAATTTTTCAGGAGTTCCACCTACAGGCCCTCTGTCCAAACAATTTTTCCGGAGGTCCACCTACAGGCCCTCTCTCCAAACAATTTTTCCGTAGTTCCACCTACAGGCCCTCTGTCCAAACAATTTTTCCGGAGTTCCACGTACAGGCCCTCTCTCCAAACAATTTTTCCGGAGTTCCACCTACAGGCCCTCTGTCCAAACAATTTTTCCGGAGGTCCACCTACAGGCCCTCTGTCCAAACAATTTTTCCGGAGTTCCACCTACAGGCCCTCTGTCCAAACAATTTTACCCGGAGGTCCACCTACAGGCCCTCTCTCCGAACAATTTTTCCGGAGTTCCACCTACAGGCCCTCTGTCCAAACAATTTTTCCGGAGGTCCACCTACAGGCCCTCTCTCCAAACAATTTTTCCGGAGTTCCACGTACAGGCCCTCTCTCCAAACAATTTTTCCGGAGGTCCACCTACAGGCCCTCTCTCCAATTCCAGTTTCCAGTTTTATTTGCGCAAACTGCATACATTTTTATTTTTGGATAGGTGTGAAAAATAATATTACTTGCGAATCTATATTGCCCAACATTGGATACGGTAGCAAGTAGAAGACCAAACACATGCTGCTCACAGGGTTCCGCAAATTCCTGGTCCACCCGCAAATTCCTTGTCCACAATGTCAAGGAGGTCGTGGTTCTGTTGATGAGCAACAAGTCCTTCTGTACTGAAATCACCGACAAAGTCTCCATCTAAGAACCTACAGACCATTGTAGAGAGAGCGGCACAGCTCGCCATCAAAGTGACGAACCCCAACGCCAGACTGCGCAGAGAAGATAACGAATAAATATCTCTGTGGTTATTTTTGCTAAATAAAAGTTAAATAAACCCCCCAAAAAATTCATCTGTTCCTGTGCCTGATCCACCCAAGTTGAATCTGTCCCATCCTGAGAAATTCCCCCCCAAGGAGTCCCCACTGTAACTTGCTTCCCAATACAACTACCTCACCCCCCGACACCTGTGTCTCGCCATTGTCCACCACCTCCTCAGACAACACTGGTAAATCCCCACTGTCAGCACACGGAAACAGCAAAAGGTCTTGCGAATTGGGGCAGAGAATGTTCTGGGCTAGCACATCAGGGAAGGGGTGACTATGGGGTTCCAGGGAGTACGTGACCACATGCAATATCCATTTAAAAGTCATGCCACACTTGATGTAGCTCATAATTGACAATTGTACCGGTTGATGCTAAATTTTTAAGTTGGGGTCCTGCGTCGTCATTCTAACTACACCCGGCTGTTGTCACCACCACACACGCTAGCCCAGGGGGCACTCCTCTGGCTCTTCCAGCGAAACCTCCTTCCCCCCAGCCTGCCACCCCACCTACAGGCCCTCTCTCCAAACAATTTACTTCTTTGTCCTATCTTTCTCTCTCTCTCTCTCTACAAACTATTTTTCCGGATAGCTGCCATATACGGTATTAAACTGAGTAGTATACATAGAAGACATACCACACTTGATCAATCTCATAATTTACGACTGTACCGGTTGATGATAAATTTTTAAGTTGGGGTCCTGCGTCGTCATTCTAAGTACACCCGGCTGTTGTCACCACCACACACGATAGCCCAGGGGGCACTCCTCTGGCTCTTCCAGCGAAACCTCCTTCCCCCAGCCTTACACCCCACCTACAGGCCCTCTCTCCAAACAATTTACTTCTTTGTCCTATCTTTCTCTCTCTACAAACTATTTTTCTGGATAGCTGCAATATACGGTATTAAACTGAGTAGTATACATAGAAGACATACCACACTTGATCAATCTCATAATTTACGACTGTACCGGTTGATGATAAATTTTTAAGTTGGGGTCCTGCGTCGTCATTCTAAGTACACCCGGCTGTTGTCACCACCACACACGCTAGCCCAGGGGGCACTCCTCTGGCTCTTCCAGCGAAACCTCCTTCCCCCCAGCCTGCCACCCCACCTACAGGCCCTCTCTCCAAACAATTTACTTCTTTGTCCTATCTTTCTCTCTCTCTCTCTCCAAACTATTTTTCCGGATAGCTGCCATATACGGTATTAAACTGAGTAGTATACATAGAAGACATACCACACTTGATCAATCTCATAATTTACGACTGTACCGGTTGATGATAAATTTTTAAGTTGGGGTCCTGCGTCGTCATTCTAACTACACCCGGCTGTTGTCACCACCACACACGCTAGCCCAGGGGGCACTCCTCTGGCTCTTCCAGCGAAACCTCCTTCCCCCCAGCCTGCCCCCCACCTACAGGCCCTCTCTACAAACAATTTACCCGGATAGGGGACGTATTAGATATTGTACTGATGTTTTTTTGTTTCTTCTTTTAATTGCCTCCTGACCTGTGATAGGCAGAGCATGGACACTTCCCCTTAGCTGCAGTGGAAAAGACACTCCCCTGGCCAGAGCAAGCTCTTTTTCCATTTTCCGTGGTCGAAAAATCCATAAAATATAAGGTCCCAAGATAGGGGACGTATACGGTATTAAACTGAGAAGAATCGATACTGCACCGGCTGATGCTAGAGTATTTCCAAATGCATTCCGGCTGTTGTCACCACCACACACGCTAGCCCAGGGGGCACTCCTCTGGCTCTTCCAGCGAAACCTCCTTCCCCCCACCTACAGGCCCTCTCTCCAAACAATTTACCCGGGTAGGGGGACGTATTAGATATTGTACTGATTTATTTTTTAGATGCTTGGGAAGCAGCTATGCTCACCACTATACATCCAACAGCCACAGCAACTGATAAGAACAGATACTAAACTTGATTTTAGCTGCAGTGCCAGCATGAGCAGTGGTGTCACCTGCAGGCGGTGATGGACCTTCGTTGCACCTAGTTGGGTGCTTCCCTAACATGTGATGGGTATTTGCATCGCCTTTCTTGGTCTGGGTGAGCACAATTGCCATGAGGGTAACCACCAGGTTGTTGCCTGAGAATTTGGGGTAATGGTGGGATTAAGCAGCCTCAGAGGCATCCATGCATGCTGCCCCTGCTGTTTCCTGTCCATTTCCGTGGTGTTTCCATCATTTTCTGAGGTTTCCAGGTTTTCACCCAGACTCTCCCCAGGCAGAGCCTTGGTCCCCCGCAAAAAATTGACTTCAATGGGGTTCGTTACTCGAAACGAGCACCCAAGCATCGGGAAAAGTTCGACTCGAATAACGAGCACCCGAGCATTATAGTGCTCGCTCATCTCTAGTGTAATTCTGTTGCTATAAGATAAACATGAAAGTATGAAAAAAATCACAAATTAATCACGGCTTGCTGTTTTATTTCATACTTAACATCAATGATTTTATTTTCATGCGCTTTTGAATACAGCGGAGTGTTAAATAGAAGCCCTCTGTTCAGAAGGACAAAAGCAGTGTGTGCAGAACAGAACACAGTTCACTTAGTGAAGAATTTAAATAAGATACAAAAAATCTGCAGTAGTAATACATTTTATACAAGGGCATTAAAGATAAGAGATGTGTTATAAATCAGAGGCAGAGTGTTACGCCTTATTTTGTCTTCTATCTTCAACGTACTCTAAACAAAAAGACTTTATAAAGTAAGAGTTATTTGCCTGCAAGTGCAGTCCTCCAGACATTGTACTATTACAGACTATAAGTAGAGATGAGCGAGCATACTCGTCCGAGCTTGGTGCTCGTTCGAGTATTATGGTACTCGTAAGTGCTCGCTGCTCGGACGAGTATCTCGCCATGCTCGAGGAAATGGCAACTTCCGCATCGTGCATTTTTGGCGCCTATAAACTCAGCCAATCACAAGCCAGGAGACTCTGCGGTACACCCAGCATCACGTGGGGCCCTTACATGTCGATAGCAGGGGTTGGCTGGCCTGATCAGGTGACCCTGGAATATACTTGTGACTGGCCGCGGTGCTCGGCTCAGATGCCGTCTGGATGTCGTTAGGGATAGAGCTGCTGCGTTTCAGGGAGAGTGTTAGGGCCTGCATTTAGTTCTCTGTTAGGCAGGAATCACCCACAAAGAACCCAACAGCCCTTCTAAGGGCTAGAAGACATTTTTCTTTTTGTCTCCTGGCTTGGCTGGCTGGCTGGCACTAGCAGTGCAGCTATCGCCATATATAACCCCTTTTTTTTATTGTTATATCTCAGTGATACAACTCCATTTCACACAGCAGTGTGGAACCATTCTGTGTGTCACAGTTCAGTACACTCACTACAATCCGTATTTTCTGTCCAGGTGACACTTTCTGTACGTCACTTAATACAACCAGGTCTTTTGCTCTCACGTATATACCTTGATCCCAAAAATCTCTGTGCGACATTTGTCTGGGTCGCAGTCAAAATAGCCACCGTCAGCAGGGTGTCAGTTAGCTCTACGATAGTTTCTGCACGTCACGTTCCAAAAAAAAAAACTAAAAAAAAAATATATAAAAAAATAGTTTTTTGGTTGTTTTAGCTCAGTGATACAAATCCATTTCACACAGCTGCGTGGAACCATTCTTTGTGTCACAGTTCAGTACACTCACTACAATCCGTATTTTCTGTCCAGGTGACACTTTCTGTATGTCACTTAATTCAACCAGACTGAACAAGTTTGTGGGTTTCAGTACAGCAGGCCCATTTATTTTTTATTTTTTATATAATACACTTATATACAGAAAATGTTGAACCCCAGGGCTAAGGGTCGAGGACGAGGGCGTGGGCGTGGGCATTCAATTACTGCAGGGGGCAGAGGCCGTGGTCCTGGGCAGGGTGAGACAGTACCTGCTGATGAGGGAGCAGGGGAACGCCGCAGAGCTACACTCCCTAGCTTCATGTCTCAACTTACAGGGACACGTGGTAGAGGACTGTTGAAACCACAACAGTGCGAACAGCTGATCTCGTGGATTGCGGACAATGCTTCAAGTAATTTGTCCACCAGTCAGTCTTCCACGCAGTCCACCCACGTTACCCAAGGGAGCACTCCTCTGGCTCCTCCACCTCAACCTCCTTCCCCCCAGTCTGCCCCCTCCCAGGAAAATTTGGAATGCGATCCGGCATACTCTCAGGAACTGTTTTCTGGACCCTTCCCAGAGTCACAAACCACTTCTCAGGTTCCTGCTGACCTCGTTCCCGATGCCCAAGTTTTCCAACTGTCGCAGTCTGTGGGTGATGATGATGATGATGATGACAATGTTGAGTTAGTAGAAGAAGTTTGTAAAGAGGTGTCGGACGATGAGGAGACACGGTTGTCAGACAGTGGTGAAGTTGTTGTCAGGGCAGGAAGTCCGAGGGCGGAGCAGACTGAGGAATCGGAGGATGACGAGGTGACTGACCAAAGCTGGGTTGATAAGCCGAGTGAAGACAGTGCTTCTGAGGCGGAGGCGAGTGCTGCACCAGAACATGTTGGAAGAGGCAGTGGTGTGGCCAGAGGGAGAAGCAGGGCCAGAGCTGGTGCATCAGCAGCAACTGTTTCACGTAGTGAAGCTCCCGTGGCGAGGCCTAGATGTTCGCAAGTCTGGAGGTTCTTTAAAGAAAGTGAGGATGACCGACAGACTGTGGTGTGCAACCTGTGCCACACCAGGATCAGCAGGGGTGCCACCATTACTAGCCTAACCACCACCAGCATGCGCAGGCATATGAGTGCTAAACACCCCACTCAATGGAACCAAGGCCGTTCACCACCTCCTGCGGGTCACACCACTGCTCCTTCCCCTGTGTCACTCGCTGCCTCTGCTAGTCAACCCCCTGCCCAGGACCCCGGCGGGCGAGCGCCTCCCGCCGGAAAACCACACCTTCGCCTCCACGATCCTCCACAGTGTCCACCAATGTGTCCCAGCGCAGCGTTCAGCTGTCTTTACAGCAGACGCTGGAGCACAAGAGGAAATACAGTTCCACCCACCCACATGCCAAAGCCCTCAATGTCCACATCTCCAAATTGCTGAGCCTAGAGATGCTGCCCTATAGGCTGGTAGAGACCGAGGCCTTTCGCAATCTCATGGCGGTGGCTGCCTCTCAGTATTCGGTCCCCAGCCGCCACTATTTTTCCCGATGTGCCGTCCCAGCCCTACACCAGCACGTGTCAGAGAACATCATCCGTGCCCTGACCAACGCTGTTTCTGAGAAGGTCCACATAACCATGGACATGTGGACAAGTGCTGCCGGGCAGGGACACTATATCTCACTGACGCCACATTGGGTTAACTTGGTGGAGGCTGGGACCGAGACTGACCCTGGGGCAGCTCATGTACTTCCCACACCGAGGATTGCGGGGCCTACCTCGGTCACGGTCTCTCAGATGTACTATGCCTCCTCCTCCGACCCCTCCTCCTCCTCCACCTCCTCCTCTGAATTACCATCCGTGGGCACGGCGCCTTCAGTCGGTAGCTCTAGGCGCAGCAGCAGTGCCGTGGGTAAGCGCCAGCAGGCGGTGCTCAAACTGCTGAGCTTAGGTGACAAAAGGCACACCGCCCAAGAGCTGTTACAGGGCATCACGGCGCAGACCGATGTGTGGCTGGCACCGCTTCATGACCGATCCATGCCTGGCCCACGTGTTCAATCTCATAGTTCAGCGGTTCCTCAAGACATACCCCAATCTGTCTGATTTGCTCACCAAGGTGCGCCGCATCTGTGCACATTTCCGCAAGTCCACCACAGATGCTGCCACTCTCAGGGCAGCGCAGCGCCGCCTACAACTGCCCGCTCACCGACTTTTGTGCGACGTGCCCACGAGATGGAATTCAACATTAAACATGTTATCCAGAATTTACCAGCAGCGCAGAGCGATTGTAGACTGCCAGATGTCAACTTCCACCAGAACTGGTAGTCAGGTCAGTCAGATTCCTCAAGTCTACAATGAGGAGTGGACGTGGATGTCTGATATCTGCCAGGTGTTGAGCTACTTTGTGGAGTCAACACAGATGGTCAGCGGCGATGCCGCCATTATCAGCCTCACCATCCCGCTTCTTTGCCTGTTGAAAAACTCACTGCTCAGCATGAAGTTGGATGCTTTGCGCTTGTCACAAGAGACGGTGGAGGAAGATAAGTCGCTTGATAGCCAGAGCACCCTCCGGTCTGTTTCTCAGCGTGTATCGGAGGAGGGGGATGAGGATGAGCAGGAAGAGGAGGAGAATGTCGGTGAGGCAGTAGAGGGTACCAGTGCTCAGTCCTTAACTCTTGAGCGTGTATTGGCTGAAGAGGAGGACTTGGAGGAGGAGGAAATGGAGAGTCAGGCCAGTGAGGGGAGGGAATTCTTACATGTTGGGACTCTGGCGCACATGGCAGACTTCATGTTAGGCTGCCTATCCCGTGACCCTCGCGTTAGAAGCATTTTTTCAAACACCGATTACTGGGTGTTCACTCTCCTGGACCCACGGTACAAGCAGAACCTTTCCACTCTTATCCCTGCAGAGGAAAGGAGTATGAGAGTGAATAGATATCAACAGACCCTGGTGCACAAGCTGAAACAATCCTTCCCATCTGACTCCTTGGGGGAGAGGAGCCGAGCAGGCAGCTTGTCCAGCACTGGCAGGGGAACGCTCTCCAAGGCCTTTGCCAGTTTTTTGTCACCCCAGCAAGACACTGTCACCTGTCCCCAGTCTAGGCAGAGTAGGGGGGAGCTGTACAGAAAGATGGTGAGGAAGTACCTAGCTGACCATACCAACGTCCGTAGCGATCACTCTGCTCCATACACCTACTGGGTTTCAAAGCTGGACACTTGGCCTGAACTGGCGCTGTACGCCTTGGAGGTGCTGGCCTGCCCTGCCGCTAGCGTGCTGTCAGAGCGGGTATTCAGTGCAGCTGGTGGCGTCATCACCGATAAGCGTACACGCCTGTCAACTGACAGCGCTGACAGGCTGACGCTTATTAAAATGAACAAAGCCTGGATTTCACCGGAATTCAAATCTCCTCCGGGGGAAAGCAGCTAAAGATTAACATTACTTATGTATCCGATTCCTCTTCTCTACTCCTCCTCCTCCTCCATGTCGTCTTAGCCTAACGCTGACCAAAAAAAAGCCATTTTTTAGAGGTCCAACTGGCACTCTTTTACCACAATTTTTCAGGAGGGCCCCCTACAGGCCCTCTCTTCAAACAATTTTTCCAGAGGTCCACCTACAGGCCCTCTCTCCAAACAATTTTTCCAGAGGTCCACCTACAGGCCCTCTCTCCAAACAATTTTTCCGGAGGTCCACCTACAGGCCCTCTCTCCAAACAATTTTTCTGGAGGTCCACCTACAGGCCCTCTCTCCAAACAATTTTTCCGGAGGTCCACCTACAGGCCCTCTCTTCAAACAATTTACGTCTTTTTCCTATCTTTCTCTCTCTCCAAACTATTTTTCCGGATAGCTGCCATATTCGGTAATAAACTGAGAAGAATACAGAGAACACATGCCACACTTGATCAAGCTCATAATTTACGACTGTACCGGTTGATGCTAAATTTTTAAGTTGGGGTCCTGCGTCGTCATTCACTGAATTTCACTGATCTCCTCAACGTCTCCTCAAAGAACCGAAAGACCATTGTGGAGAGAGCGGCACAGCTCGCCATCAAAGTGACGAACCCCAACGCCAGACTGCGCAGCGAAGAGAACGAATAAATATCTCTGTGGTTATTTGTGCTAAATAAAAGTTAAATAAACACAAAAAAAAAAAATTGATCTGTTCCTGTGCCTGATCCACCCAAGTTTAATCTGTCCCATCATGAGAAAGTCCCCCCAAGGAGTCTCCACTGTAACTTGCTTCCCATACAACTACCTCACCCCCCGACACCTTTGTCTCGCCATTGTCCACCACCTCCTCAGACAACACTGGTAAATCCCCACTGTCAGCACATGGAGACTGCAAAAGGTCTTGCGAATTGGGGCAGAGAATGTTCTGGGGTAGCACATCAGAGAATGGGTGACTATGGGGTTCCAGGGAGTACGTGACCACATGCAATCTCCATCTAAAAAGTCATACTGAGGCTCACCACCATGCTTTACACTGCAATCTTATTACTGAGGCTCACCACCATGCTTTACACTGCAATCTTATTGAAAGACAGACAATCAGGGGTTCACCGCCAGGTTATCAGGCAGCATTTTTAAGTGGGTCACCATTACCGTGTCCCTGAAAATTGGCAGTGATGGACCTTCGTTGCACCTAGTTGGGTGCTTCCCTAACATGTGATGGGCATGTGCCTCGCCTTTCTTGGTCTGGGTGAGCACAATTGCCATGAGGGTAACCACCAGGCTGTTGCCTGAGAATTTGGGGTAATGGTGGGATTAGGCAGCCTCAGAGGCATCCATGCATGCTGCCCCTGCTGTTTCCTGTCCATTTCCGTGGTGTTTCCATCATTTTCTGAGGTTTCCAGGTTTTCACCCAGCCTTCCCTAGGCAGAGCCTTAGTCCCCTGCAAAAAATGCTTGAGTCTCCCATTGTCTTCAATGGGGTTCGTTACTCGAAACGAGCACCCGAGCATCGGGAAAAGTTCGACTCCAATAACGAGCACCCGAGCATTTTAGTGCTCGCTCATCTCTAACTATAAGTATAAAGGGGGACTTATTAATACAAATTCCAGTTAGGCTCCTTGCTGAAGCCATGCATATTATGTAGCTACAAGGTCTCCACGTGTTGTTGCATGGAACCTTTGTATCACGCCTCATGCACACGGCTGTTGTCTGACCGTGGCCATATTGTGGCCCACAAAAAGCAGGTCCGCAATACATGGGCACTGGCTGTATGCACCCCTCATTTACTTGAATTGATCTGTAATCCAGAAGGTCGGTGCAGAACGGGGTGCCTCTGTGGGGTTTCTGTCCGTGCCTCTGCACTGCAAAAAAGTAGTGCATGCTCTACATTTTTGTGAAAAAACCCACATGCGGCGACCCTACGGTCAGTGCTCGTGCATCGCGGACCGCAATTTGCAGTCCGCACCATAGGACCGGCCGGCACACGTTCATGTGCATGAGACCCAAGTCTGTATTTTCGCCTAGATGCATCTACAATATTGTAAGGCAGAATCTTTCAGCAAGAGCATGACATGGAAGATTAAACATTTTTTTGTTATCCTGAAAAAACAGGCACATAGAGGTATAATGTAGGCTCATAGTTTTCATGGGTGTTTTACTACATAGTGTCAGATCTTGGAATTAAAACCTTACCAGAATGGTGATATTTTCTCAATAAACTGCAAACTGGCCATTTTTTTTATTGCACAGGACTCATTCCCTTTGCAACTCTAAGTCTTACAGTTAGTGAACTGTTTGGGCTGTATTAGATTAACGATCTAGTAGTTGATTGTCGGGAGAGAAGCGTTTCTTCACAGCAATTGCCTGCTTATAAGTGGGGGAGACTGCTGCTATTACATACAGTGATTTGCTCCATAGTATGTGAGGAACGATTGTTATGCCATCACTCATCCCCATACTGACTAGTAGTGTTGAGCGAAGTGAAGCATTTAAGCGGAATTTAGTTCGAAGTTTTGGAAAACTTCATAGTAACGAATCAGGTTTATCTAAATGGTGGCTGCATGTGTTAGAAAACGAAACTAAGTGTAGAACAGACAAACCCAGGAATGCAAGATCACCCATAATGCCTTGCAGCCAGCCAATCCATGATAGCCATCCTCTGTGATGTCACAGCACTCTAAAACCTCACCCTGCAGGGTCTCCACCATTGTCCTGTGAGCTGAGCATATGGAGAGACGTGGAAAGCACTCATATGCTAAGGACAGTTTTACTGAAAACGATTATTAGAAGAATATTGGAGAGGGAGAATGCAGGTAGACTGCAGGGAGACTAAAGAGAGACTGCAGGGAGAGTGCAGGGAGACTTATTCTGTGTCAGTATTATTTATTTATTCCTACATTTACTTATTCCTACATCAGCCGTTAACTAAGATATGAAATTCAATATCAAAAAGATAGATGCCTTTATTATTCCACTACCAATACCATCCAGTCTGCACCCCTTAGGGGAGCCAGGTCTTAATCATGACCATCCTCATCTTTTGCTCTCTTTACTTCTTCCAAATCATCCTTCAAAGTCACCATGTCCTAGAAAAGTCAGCAAGATACATAGAGAGGAGGATCTGGATGTTCCTGATGACATATTCATATTAGATGATGTGGAAAAGGAGGAAAAGCGGATGGCAGAAGAAGGACTCCCAACTGTAGGGCAGGAGAAGTGGGTTGCAGCTCCTGTTTAAAGGTGTATTTAAGGTGCTGCACAGCCATTAACAATGAAGACCGACTATAAAGTGTGGTCCTCATTATTAAATAAACGGCACCTGCTGGCTAATTGGCTGTGTGGTTATTCACCGCAGCATGGACACAACCTGCCTGCAGCACAGTTGCTCCGTGTGGCCGTACCCTAAGGCAGAGTGGCCTGGGTATACCCGATTCATAGCGATTAGTGACAAATTAATTTGTAACGAATCACATTTGTTCTCGAACTTCAAAGCTGCCGAATCAAATTTTTCAAAACTTAGCTCATTTCTACTGACTAGTTGTTTACTGGCAGCAGATTGTGATTAGACAGCCTGATCTGTCGCCGGCAAATAATGATTTTTAAGCATGCTTAAACATCTTGATTGCCTGATGAATGAGCATTTGCTTGTTCATCAGGTAATTGGTGGCAATATTACACTGCCAGATCATTGCTAACAAGCGTTCCTGCAAATGTTCGTTAGCGATGAACTTGCTGACAATTACACAGTCTAATACAAGCTTTAGAGTGATCATCACTATTGTTAATGTATTCATGAGTAATGAGATGGTTTACCAAATTATTTGGATGATATAAGTAGTAATAAACAAAACCCTCTGAAGGTGCAATTGGCATGTCCCATGCAGGGTTACTGTTGGCTGTCCATCATAGGCCGTCTTCATTTTCGACCTGTCCAACTTGTTTTTGAACTCCTATAGATTTAAAAGTCTGAACATTCATGTCATGCTGCCTTTGCATCTAGGTTAAAGCTATGTTTGATGAGCCATGTTTCTGGTTAATGTCTGAGGTCATTAGTAGTTCTACTTCATTCACTTATCACATTTTTCACATAAACTGCTATAACAATATCAAACATATTTTCCCCATAATGCAGTAAGTAAGCAAGTAATAAGAAAAGTTTTATTGTAATAAATAGTAAAATTTAATGTTCTTTTCTATATTTTATAAACAACATATTTGTACACATATTCTCCCTTATGCTTCTTTGCATAGGCATTTGCAAACAGGCTTGACAGGATGTTTGTATAGCAAGCTGCAGAGGAGGTGCAGGGCAGAGAGGAGTGGTAGTGGTTATGAGGGTGGTAGTAGTACTCACCATTCCCATTGGCTCTCCCTGGACTGTGCACAGTGAATGGAGGGTGCACCCTTCCTTCCCTAGGGGCACACCCTGTAACCCTTTGGGGCTCCTGCCTGGTGGTAGTTGGGTTGCCCTTGAAGGTGGATGTTGGCAGGGTGCAAGGCAGGAGGTTAGGAGCAGGGGCCAGTAAATGGTTAACTTCAGAAATGACCTGGGCCAATTTGAGGATCATACAACAGTCTCATTATTGAAGATGATGAAAATTGCAGTACCAATAGCCACAATTGGTACAATCCTGAGGTAGATCACAGTGCAGTCTTCTCCCAATAAATGTGGATGAGCAGTAACAATGATGGTAAATAGTAGTGCTCCCTGACCCTCCTTCTAAGGACACTTTGCAGTCTCTCCAAATAAACATGCTACACATGCCATTCTGTTCTTGTTGACCCTTTATGCAGTTTCTAGGCCGAGGAGTGCAGAACTTAAGGATGTATTACACTTCAGATGATCACTAACGAGTGTCCGTAATTGTGATTTACTGCAGATCGTGCTGTTTAATTACCATCTGCCGCTGGTAAACCACTAGACAGCACGGGGACATGCAATGACAAAGCGATCGCTGCTCACCATGCTGCAGAGGAGATCGCTGCTTGTAATAGCAGTGGTCTCCTCCGCTAGCTGGCAGGCGATTGCCAGGGGGGCTTGTGCAACACAGGTGTTAGACCCAGATAGCCAGTCTGTCTCAAAGTTTAGTGGGTACTGGAGACAATATATCCTTTCCACAGCAACAATCTTTCTGCCATAAATAAGTGTATACTTTACTGAAGTTATCTTGCATGGCCTTTATGGTTCTGGTCTTCTAAGATGGCTGGTCTATTTTCTTCAGGAATAATCTGATTATAAAGTTGCTTCTTTGGCAGCTGTAGAGTCAGAGAGAAAGGTTTTCTGGACTTTGGCCTGGAATGCAGGAGCTTGCGCATGTAGGATTTGTCTGTGTTCTGCTAAGAATATACACTAACTAGCCAGGAAGCACATCTGGTCCATCACCCTGGTAACCTAACCAGTCTGCCAGTGTTAACCATATATTGCCCATGCATTGCTATTAGGTACACACAATGCATAAAGAACACACACAGCCTTTCTCTGTAAGTTCTGGAAACATTTTAACAGGTTTAATGAATTAGTGAATCAAATCACAGGGAACAGGGCTAATTGATCCACTTTCATTATACACATATACAGTGCCTTGCGAAAGTATTCGGCCCCATTGAACTTTTCAACCTTTTGCCACATTTCAGGCTTCAAACAAAAAGATATAACATTTTAAATTTTTGGTGAAGAATCAACAACAAGTGGGTCACAATTGTGAAGTGGAACGAAATTTATTGGATCATTTAAACTCTTTTTGTAATAATAAAACTGAAAAGTGGGGCGTGCAAAATTATTCGGCCCCCTTGCATTAATACTTTGTTGCGCCACCTTTTGCTGCGATTACAGCTGCAAGTCTCTTGGGGTATGTCTCTATCAGTTTTGCACATCTAGAGACTGAAATTCTTGCCCATTCTTCCTTGCAAAACAGTTCAAGCTCTTTGAGGTTGGATAGAGAGCGTTTGTGAACAGCAGTTTTCAGCTCTTTCCACACATTCTCAATTGGATTCAGGTCTGGACTTTGACTTGGCCATTCTAAGACCTGGATACGTTTATTTTTGAACCATTCCATTGTAGATTTTGCTTTATGTTTGGGATCATTGTCTTGTTGGAAGAGAAATCTCCGTCCTAGTCTCAGGTCTTTTGCAGACTCCAACAGGTTTTCATCCAGAATGGTCCTGTATTTGGCTCCATCCATCTTCCCATCAATTTTAACCATCTTTAACCAGGCATTGCTGATGAAAAGCAGGCCTAAACCATGATGCTGCCACCACCATGTTTGACAGTGGGGATGGTGTGTTCAGGGTGATGCGCTGTGTTGCTTTTACACCGAACATATTGTTTTGCATTATTTCCAAAAAGTTGGATTTTGGTTTCATCTGACCAGAGCACCTTCTTCCACATGTTTGGTGTGTCTCCCAGGTGGCTTGTGGCAAACTGTAAACGAGACTTTTTATGGATATCTTTGAGAAATGGCTTTCTTCTTGCCACTCTTCCATAAAGGCCAGATTTGTGAAGTGTTCGACTGATTGTTGTCCGATGGACAGACTCTCCCACCTCAGCTGTAGATCTCTGCAGTTCATCCAGAGTGATCATGGGCCTCTTGGCTGCATCTCTGATCAGTCTTCTCCTTGTTTGAGATGAAAGTTTAGAGGGACAGCCGTGTCTTGGTAGATTTGCAGTGGTCTGATTCTTCTTCCATTTAGATATGATCGCTTGCACAGTGCTCCTTGGGATGTTTAAAGCTTGGGAAATCTTTTGGTATCCAAATCCGGCTTTAAACTTCTCCACAACAGTATCACGGACCTGCCTGGTGTGTTCCTTGATCTTCACGATGCAGAACCCTGAGACTATCACAGAGCAGGTGCATTTATACGGAGACTTGATTACACACAGGTGGATTCTATGTATCTTCATCAGTCATTTAGGACAACATTGGATCATTCAGAGATCCTCAATGAACTTCTGGAGTGAGTTTTCTGAACTGAAAGTAAATGGGCCAAATAATTTTGCACGCCCAACTTTTCAGTTTGATTATTACAAAATAAGTTTAAATGATCTAATAAATTTCATTCCACTTCACAATTGTGACCCACTTGTTGATTCTTCACCAAAAATTTAAAATGTTATATCTTTTTGTTTGAAGCCTGAAATGTGGCAAAAGGTTGAAAAGTTCCAGGGGGCCGAATACTTTTGCAAGGCATTGTATGTAGATTGTACACATTTTACACATTATATGTAACTATGTAGATTGTTTTTACTGAGTTGACATATGTAACGTACTGTTAGGGGGCAAATATGTCATTATTTGTCTGTGTGTACATCTGTATGACTTTCTTTATGCTTTCCTTCTCTTGCTGGTCAGCAAACCTATCTATCTGTCCACTATTACGTCTGCAGACAGACTAAGGCCTCTTTCACACGAGCGAGTTTTCCGCGCGGGTGCAATACGTGATATGAACGCATTGCACCCGCACTGAATCCTGACCCATTCATTTCAATAGGTCTTTTCAGATGAGCGTTTTTTTTCACGCATCACTTCTGCGTTGCGTGAAAATCGCAGCATGTTCTATATTCTGCGTTTTTCACGCAGCCCTGGCCCCATAGAAGTGAATGGGGCTGCGTTAAAAACGCATTGCATCCGCAAGCAAGTGCGGATGCAATGCGTTTTTCACTGATGGTTGCTTAGAAATGTTGTTTGTAAACATTCAGTTTTTTTTCACGCGCGTGAAAAACGCATCAAAACGCATTGCACCCGCGCGGAAAAAACGGAACAACTAAACGCAATCGCAGACAAAACTGACTGAACTTGCTTGCAGAATGGTGCGAGTTTTCCTGAACGCACCCTGAACGCATCCTGACCTAATCCGTGACGCTCGTGTGAAAGAGGCCTTAGGCATTGTTCATACTAACACCCAGCATTATTACCTTGGGTGCATTACAGGGTGTGAGATGCGTCTAGTTGATTAACCTAGGTGAGGCAGAGCTAAATAGACAAAGGGGAAGATTCATCACAACTGGTGTAAAGGAAAACTGGCATAGTTTCCCATAGCAACCATTCAGATTCCACCATTCATTTTTCAGAGCTACTTTGAAATGAAACGTAGAATCTGGTTGCTATAGGTAACTAAGCCAGTTTTTCTTTACAAAATCTTGATAAATCTCCCCTAAAGTGTTCTTGTTTCTTTAGTATAACTTGGCTATTTCATGATATGCATATTAAGTAGATTGTAAGCTCTTCTGTAATGAGTTATTATGTTTCATTTATGTTTTGGAAATGTAAAGTGTGTGTATCCCTTTAAAGGCTGTGATCCTGAGTCTTGTGTACTTAAATGCACCTGTGTAATGTGCTGGATATCCATCTTCAGTTCACAGTGTGAGCTGGACACTGGGGGAGCTACTTGCTACCAAGGTAGTTGCAAATACCCATGAAGATAGTTTGTTTTGCTGTTATTTATTTACTTTGTGTTTACTTCTAGTTATTGCTTCATAATAGATACAAAATAACAATATATACACCAAACCAAATTCTTCCCTCCCTTACAACCTTCCCCTCCTAACCTGCTCAGTAGCTCACTGATAATATTGGTAATCGTTTCTGAGAATGTTCATAGCAAAATGAGTTAATTACTCAGGATAGCATGAAAATCACAGTTGTGTATTTCAAATCACAATCTACTAGTTTTATGAATCATCTTGATTATGCTCTTAGACTATAAATATGTATCAGCATGTTTATATCTGTAAATAATAAAATAAAACCATAATCATAATGTTTATTTCATTTTATCAAAAAAGTCTACTGTATGTGATCATGTTTCAGTCTGTCTCTTTCCAAAACATTATAGTAAAATCATAAGCAAATTTATGTTTCAAAGCCAGTGATTGCTTGTCTGCTTTAATATCAAATCTTGTGGATTAGGCTACTTTAACACTAGCGTTTTTATTTTCCAGTATTGAGTTCCGTCATAGGGTCTCAATAACTGGAGAAAAATGCTTCTGTTTTGTTGCCATTCATTGTCAATGGGCAGGGGCGTAGCTAAAGGCTCATGGGCCCTGGTGCAAGAGTTCAGCTTGGGCCCCCCTTCCCTTAGTGCTCTGTGTGTCTTCTTATGAGACACAAGGGTCTTTGGCCCCCTCAGGCTCCTGGGCACGGTAGCGACTGATACCTCTGCACCCCCTATAGCTACGCCTCTGTCAATGGGGACAAAACGTAACTGAACGGAATGCTCCAAAAAGCATTCCATTCCATTTGGTTGCATTCCCATTATGGAAAGAAAAACGCAGCTTGCTGCGGTTTGCTCTCCGGTATGGGAATGAAACCAAATGGAATGGAATGCTTTTTGGAGCATTCCGTTCTGTTCAGTTACGTATTGTCCCCATTGACAAAACATAACTGCAGAGCAAGGCGGATCCATCATGACACTGAAAGCAAGTTAATGGGGATGAATCCATTTAACTCTGACAAAATCTGACACAATAGAAAACGGATTTGTCCCCCATTGACTTTCAATGGAGTTCATGATGGATCCATCTTGGCTATGGAATGTTTTTGCTGATTCCAGACGGATTCAGCAAAAACGCTAGTGTGAAAGTAGCCTTTTTACTACAAAATCACAGTGAGATAAAGTAGTCACTGTGATTTTGTAGTAAAAAGATATGAGGCTCTTAAGACCTCATTCACATGACTGGCTGCATTATAGCTTTCTAGAATCATCAAATTGTATAGTTTTATTTCAGTTACACTGAAGTCTATGGAGTTATACTGCATTCCTGCATAGCTCTATAGAGGGGCATACTGAGTTTTCTTATTTATTGTTTAGCCTCGTCTATTCTCCCTGGAATATACCTCAGTAATATAATGCCATAAGAAGACACTATATGGAAATACATGCACTGCTCACGGCTCTGTTTTACAGAACTGTAGTGATTCCATGCTAATGTCTCCTTTTGTAATTAAGGCTTAATAACACATCCTATGAAATGTATTTTAAAACTGCAATCTCCACCTTGCTTTGTTCTGCATTCTGTTTAAATGCTTAAACTTTAAAATACATGTTAAAATACAGCCTTAAGATTGTGTATGGAAGATGTAGACCAAAGAAGAGAAAAGTAGAAAGAGCCCTTTGCATGTAGCTTTGATGAGATTGCCCTGGCATCGGTTATTTCTGGAAACAAATCCTTAATAACATAAACTATAAACTGCTCCTGAAATAGAACGTTAGTCATTATTCCAGCTAATAACTTTAATATGATGATGGCGATTTTTCATACCGCAGAACTGGACTTCACCTATAGCAGTCACTTTTCCTGAGTCTCTTGATACTCAGATAAAGCCAGGACCTGGGGCAGAATAGTACAACAATCAGACAGTTGCAAAAAAAACATATGTAAGGCACGTAACAACACTGGAAGACAACGTACTGAAATAAACTCATCAATCGAATGACAGGAACTGAATAATGATAGCCACATATGGAGGAGATGGGAGATGTAATGGCACATAGGTTGAAAGTGGATAAATGACAGTAGACACAAATAAAGATATACTGAACTGACCCTGATCTGAAATATAACCCAGCAAGAGAGCAAAGACAAATCAAAACCAACTCGACAAACCAACAAACTTCAAAACTGATGACAATGGAGGACCACAGATCCCAAAAAAACAGACAAGAATATGATACTGAATCTAGAAACAAATGTACAGATCATACAGTATCCCCAGCAAGCCGAGAAGCAAAAAGCTCTGATCATAAAAACCTAAGAAATCAACAACTCCACCCTAAATGAATTAGGCCTGGCTAGACCTGTCCCAGACACTGATGCAAGGCAGTTGCATAGCATTTGTCCCAAAAATGCTATTAAAAAACAAGCATAAAACAACAGAGAAATACCCTTTTCTCACAACACCTAAGGAGTCTTCGACCCTGATATGAACTTTACAACACAGGGCACCTTATAATTCCTATCTATTGAAAGTCAGCATAAACTCAATCCACTGGATTTACAAAGTCAAATAGCTAAACAAGCTCTCCTATTGGAATCACTAAACCAATCATTTTAAAGCACAAATATGGAGAAGTTGGCAAATAAACAAATCCAACTTTTACATACTTCCAGACCAGGCCACCACCCCCCCCCCCTTTACCCTTTTCACCGGGCCTAATTTTGCAAATCTGACACGTGTCACTTTGTGGGATAATAATTTTGGAATATTTTCACTTATCCAAGCCATTGTGAGACACATCATACTTCATGTTCTTGGCAAATTTGAGCCAATGTGGTTTTATTTATTTATGGAAACTTTGGAAAAAAAATCACAATTTTCCATTTCACCATTATGACGGCAGGTAACAAGAGAGATTGACCCCTGACCTCTGTAGGGGCAGGAACAGAGAAAGGTTATATTACCCCCTCCCACCACCAACACCAGTGTTCCCTGCCCCTACAGTGGCCAGGGCAGAGAAAGGTCTCTCTGCTAGTCAAGGAGGTGAAGTGGAAAAAGAAACATCCTTGTTTTTTTATTTTTTTGCTTACCTGGGCTCTGCATCGGGGGTTTTTGAGCTCACCTTGCAGTTTCTATTGATGCCCAGGAATGCCATCTGTCCTCCAGCGGTGTATTCCAATGCTTGGCAGAGGGGGGTAATGGGTCTAGTGTTCTGTAGATCAGGCACCTAACCCTACTGCTGCCGTGTCTTCCTTTCCCCTAGTGGGACAAGCAGGCTTTGAGACGCATAGACCGCATGTGCTGCGGGCGTCTGACGTCACTTCCAGGTATGTGCGCCGCCTTCTGAACCCGGAAGTGTTCTAGATGTCGGGGCCAGTGTTCTTCAAATCGGAGCAGCGGGAATGCCACATGGATCTGAGGTCTGTTGGCAGGCATGTCGGGCTCCGAACTACAAACATCCAGGGAGCTGGAAGCTCAAACTCAACAAAATGTGAGTTGCCCATAGGGGTTTATTGGCAGCAGGGAAGCAGCAGGGTGTATGGGGGTCATTCACTATTAACAAGCCCTGGGAACAATTTATTCTACTGTTGGGGGAATATTCCCCATGGATATTGTCCTATACACCCTGTCTGTGGTTTTTCCCAGCATTGTTTGTGGCTGTTATCATTTATGCCTTGCATTGATGGAGTTACACCTCTTATTCATAGGTTTCTAAAGAGGCTCAGAAGAAGCCCAAGAAAGCTATGAAATGTATTCTGTGTTATAAGAAGCTTCCTAAACAATGCGCTAAAAAACTCTGTAAGGAGTGCATAGCAAGCATTGTAAAAGAGGAGCAACCTTCCATCATGCAGGAATTTAATGCTATGATTCATAGCGAAGTAAAATCGTCTCTGGCATCCCTTCGAGAAGATCCTTGTACATTACCACCTAAACATCAAAGGCTGACCAGGTATTCTTCCTCTGGCTCTGAGGATATCGAACTAGAGGCTTCATCTTCCCGGCATGGGGAGGATGAGGAAATATTGTTTGAAGGGGAGATTGTGGAGGAAACAAGAAAATTCTTTTTCTCCTCAACCAAGATGAATGACCTGTTAAAGGCGGTCAGAGATACCATTTGAATTGAAGACATCCAAAAACCCCACTCAATACAAGATACGCTCACTCATTGATACGCTCCCATCAATGAAAATATTAAAGAGATGATAATGGACAACTGGGCAGACCCTGAAAAAAGATTAGGTATTTATAGAGACTTTAAAAGTAGACTGCTATTTGATCCTGTGGAATCTAAGGTATTTGAGGAAAGATTGACGTGCAAGTAGCAAAAGTTAATAAAAAAAGGTCTCTTCCATTTGAAGATTCTAAATAACTTAAGGATCCCAATGGAAAGGAAGACAGACAGTCTCCTCCCCAAGTCTTGGGAAGCTGCCATGTTTAGCCTGAAAACTAATATCAGCCACATCTGTAGCCAGATCTATGTATTTCTGACTTAATGAAATTGAAAATCATTTAAAAAATAAAACCCCTAGACAGGAACTAATTAACTCCATACCCCTCCTTAGATCTGCCACAGCCTTTCTAGCGGACGCCTCAGCTGAGACAGTTAGATTCTCGGCTAGGGACGTGGTCTTATCTAATGCAGCTAGGAGGGCTTTATGGATGGAAGTCGTGGTCAGGGGACAAAGCTTCCAAAATGAAGCTTTGTTCCATTCCTTTTTTGGGAGAGTAAGTCATTAGGCCTGTAATAGATAAAATCCTTGAAAAGGCCACAGATAAAAAGAAAGGGTTCCCGGAGGAGAGGCCCCAAAGAAAAAAGTTTCCTTTTTGCCTATACAGTACCCAGGAAAAATCCTATAGAGGTAAAGGCAAGACAGGTCGCTGGAGCTACCAAAAGGGAGGCCGTTGCAGGAGATTCCTCCTTAATCCCCAGAATAAGGGTAGCGACAAACAATGATGCCAGGTTGGGGGGGGAATAAAAAATTATTTTCTTCAATGGGAGCTGATTACATCGAATCCCTGGGACCTGAACATCATAAAAGAGGGCTACAAAATAGAGTTTGCTTTGTAAGGCGCGTGCATCGACGTCGTGCACGCGGTCGCTTGCCCTCCCAGGCTGCGGGTGTTGGTGAAGGGGCACGGGCAAATCTCAGTGCAATATCCTTGCGCCCACAGTCCTACTGCAGTGAACAAGGTCCGGCACAGGAAGTGGTCATGTGCCAGCTCCTTGAGACCTCTGGTGACGTCACTTCCGCCAGGCGTTCACAGGAAGTATGTCAGGCACCACGCCCTGCCCTTGAGACCTCTGGTGAGGTCACTTCCGCCAGGCGTTCACAGGAAGTGTGTCAGTAACCACGCCTCTGCCAATTAGCTCACTACTATTTAAACCCTGAGCTTCTGCTGGGCAGGGCCGGTGCCTTGTTGTTCATGTGTGACTGCTATACGGTCCGGTCCATTGCTATTGACACTGAATGTTACTGAGTGTTTGTGTGCTTCCTTGCACCGGTGCATGGTTTCACATGCCTGCTTTTCTGTCTGTCTTTGTGTGTGTGTATCACTCAGACTGTTTGAAAGCCACGCTTGCGGCCATGCCGTAGCCCCCTCCTGGAGCACGGGTACACGGTGGGCGTCGCTTGTCTGGAGGTCTGTGAAGCCAAAGCTCTGGCTCCAGTCTCAAGCGCTTTCTGCGCAGTACGTGTTTGTGTAAGTGTTTACCTTACTATTCATTATCTTGCCTCCTATATCATTTCGCCCTTTGGGAGCGATCGTCCTTGTCCGGCTGCCCAGAGTTTGGGCCCAGTGATCCCCAGTGACTCTGCCAAGTGTCAGAGTCACTTATTTATTTTAGTTGTGCCTCAGTGGCCTAACAGTAGGCACCGGCCAGGGATCCGCCGGTGCAATGTCGAACCCGATTACTCCATCCATGCAGGCGTATGTAAAGCAGTGGGAACAGCGCATGCAGGAAATGGAGCAACGGGCTGCCGCCTTTTCGGGGTATAATGCAGAATTCTTTTCCACACTAGACGGTCGGTTGCAGGCTTTGGAGCAGCACACCGTAATTGTGGCTAACACTACTGCTGCCTCTGCTAACGCCCGGGTTTCTGTTTCAACCCACCGACCGCCTAAATTACCCCTTCCCGCACGATTTAGTGGTAAACAGGAGGAGTGTAGAGGTTTCCTCAGCCAATGCCAGATCCAGTTCCAGCTAAATCCGGAGAGCTTCTTGAACGACCAGACTAAGGTGGCGTTCATTATCTCTCTGCTATCTGGGCAGGCGCTGGCTTGGGCGACCCCACTATGGGAAAGGGTAGATGCTTGCGTCACTTCCTTACCCCACTTCCTCTCCAGTTTCAGGGAAGTATTTCAGGGCCCAGATCCGCAAGTCATTGCCGGTTCCAGTTTACTGGGATTACGCCAGGGAACGGAGTTGGTTGCTCAGTTTGCAATCCGGTTCCGGACTTTGGCGTCAGAGCTCGCATGACCGGATGCTCCGCTACTCACCATCTTTGAAGCAGGTCTAAGCCCTTCCGTTAAAGATGAATTAGCTGGTAGAGAGAGGCCTAACACTCTCAGTGGTTTTATCGACCTAGCTACTAGGATCGATCGTCGTCTGTCTGAACGCCGCCATGAGCAAGCGCAGGTGAGAAGGCGAATTCAACTCGCTCCCGCCTTCTCTCAACCTGTAATTCCCTGAGGGGATCCGATGGAGGTAGACAGAGTACGTCCTCATAGACGTGAAGTGACCTGTCATTTTTGTAGGGGACAAGGTCACTATGCCCCCCAATGTCCTCAAAAGTCGGGAAAAGGGCACACCTAGAGACTGTTGGAGGTACCTCTCTAGGTGGAATCACGCAAACCTCCACAAAATGTACATTTCCGGTTCTAATCGAGGTTAATGGTAGGACCATACCCTCCAGGGCCTTCATTGATTCCGGAGCTTCGGGCAATTTTATTTCCCTTAAATTGACCCAGAAACTCGGAATTCCGACCAAACCACTCTCTTCCAGTATAAGTATATCTGTGGTGGATGGCTCCAAGTTAAACACTTGTATTACACATGAGACAGTCCCTATAGTGCTCCAGGTAGGAGCTTTACATAGGGAGACTTTATCGCTCCTGGTCTTACCTCAGTCCATGGATCCTATTCTTCTTGGTCTTCCGTGGCTGAGGTTGCATGCCCCTACACTGGACTGGACTTCTGGTGAGGTCAAAGAGTGGGGTGCACACTGTCTAACCAAATGTATGACTAGAGTGACTCCTGTGAAGTCCCTGCCCATCGCGGCAGAGCTTCAGGGGTTACCTCCCCAATATGCTGCATTCGCCGACATCTTTAGTAAGAAAGGAGCGGACACTTTACCTGAACATCGCTCATATGACTGCCCCATTGAGCTGATTCCGGGGGCTACACCCCCCCATGGTAGAGTGTACCCTCTTTCGTTACCCGAAACTGAGGCCATGTCAGCTTATATCAAGAAGAACCTTGAGAAGGGAATCATCCGAAAATCTAATTCTCCCGCAGGGGCAGGCTTCTTTTTTGTGGTCAAAAAGGACGGGACTTTACGTCCATGCATAGATAATAGGGGATTAAATGACATCACTGTTAAAAACAGGTACCCTCTTCCACTCATCTCCGAATTGTTCGATCGCTTTCAAGGTGCTACGGTCTTCACTAAATTAGACCTGCGTGGAGCGTACAATTTGATCCGAATTCAGAGAGGAGATGAGTGGAAGACCGCATTCAACACCAGAGACGGTCATTACGAATATTTGGTAAAGCCATTCGGACTTTGTAACGCTCCAGCAGTGTTTCAAGACTTCCTCAACGACATCTTTAGAGATCTCTTGACCACTGCCGTAGTAGTGTATCTGGATGACATTCTTATATTTTCCGCTGATTTGTCTTCTCATCGACGCATGGTAAAGGAGGTGTTGCGTCGTCTCCGAAGTAACCATCTCTATGCAAAACTTGAGAAATGTGAATTCGAAAAAACTCAGTTACCATTCCTTGGATACATTGTATCTGGACAGGGACTCCAGATGGATCCAGACAAGTTCAGATCCATTATGTCTTGGCCAAAGCCACAGTCTTTGAAGGCGGTGCAGAGGTTTCTAGGTTTCGCTAACTACTACAGACGTTTTATACCTCACTTCTCGTCTTTAGTGTCCCCTCTCATGGCCCTGACACGAAAGGGCGCTAACCCCCGGAAATGGACGCCGGAGGTGGAGCGCGCTTTCACTGCCCTTAAAGAGGCTTTCTCATCTGCAATGGTGATTGACCGCCCCGATCCCCAGCGTCCCTTCTTTGTAGAGGTAGACGCATCTTCTGTGGGGGCTGGAGCTTTTCTGTACCAGAAAGATGGCAAGGGGACAAAATTGTCTTGCGGATTCTTTTCCAAAGCTTTCAATCCTGCAGAGCGAAATTATAGTATTGGGGATCGTGAGCTATTAGCGATTAAACTGGCCCTAGAAGAGTGGAGACATCTTCTTGAAGGTTCCCTATTCCCAGTCCAGATTTTCACTGATCATAAGAATCTGTTATATTTACAATCTGCGCAAAGGCTAAATTCTAGGCAGGCGAGGTGGGCACTCTTCTTTTCCCGTTTCAATTTTGTTCTACACTTTGTTAACGGGGACAAGAATGTAAGGGCGGACGCCTTGTCCCGCTCTTTCGATGCCCATGGAACTGAACTGGAATTACGTGCTATGATTCCACCTGAGAAGTTGTTGCCTCTAAACCCAATTGATCTGCGTCAGTTGCCTCCTGGCAAGACTTATGTGCCGGATTCTCGCAGACAGGAGATTCTCTCCTGGGGGCATACTTCTCGGCTGGCTGGGCATCAGGTCCCAAAAGAACAGTGGAACTCATTTCACGATACTACTGGTGGCCGGGTCTCGGTCGGGATGTACATGCATTCACTCAGGGGTGTACCACATGTGCCCGTAACAAACCATCCCGTCAGAAACCATCGGGGTTATTAATGCCTTTGCAAGTCCCAGAGAGTCCTTGGCAGGACATAGCTATGGACTTCCTGACGGGGCTTCCCCGTTCTGAGGGAAATACTGTGATCTGGGTAGTGACAGATCTGTTTTCTCATGCGTGCCATTTTGTCGCCCTACCGGAGGTGCCCTCCGCCCCTCGTCTGGCGGAACTGTTTTTTCGCCATGTTTTTCGTCTGCATGGTCTGCCTCGAAGGATTGTATCGGACAGAGGTCCTCAGTTCGCTGCCAGGTTCTGGAGGGAATTGTGTCGTTTGCTATGAGTTGAAGTAGATCTCTCTTCGGCCTTTCACCCCCAGACCAATGGCTTGGCGTAAAGAGTGAATCAGTCTCTTTTTGTTCAGAATGGGCAACATCCTCGCCTTCCTTTACCTATGGCCGTCACAGCGGAGGTGCCAGCCGTAGCGGACCTCGCCTCTCATCTACAAGAGGTATGGCAACAAACTCAGTCATCTTTGACAGCTGCTAAAGCTAAGATGAAACAGCAAGCTGACCGTAGACGTTCTAGTGGTCCTGAGTTTGAGCCTGGAGATCTGGTTTGGTTATCTTCTAGATTTATCCGGCTTCGTGTGGCCTCCCCTGAAGTTCACACCTCGCTACCTTGGTCCTTTTCGGGTCCTGCGTCGAATCAACCCTGTCACTTATCGTGTTAAGTTGCCTCGGTCCTGGAGAATCGTGAATTCTTTCCATGTGTCGCTTCTAAAACCGGTACGACTCAATAGATTCTCTCCTCCGGTACAAGAGGAGACTGAAGCTGTTGAGGCTGAGTATGAGGTATGGGAGATTCTGGACTCTAGGACCATACGAGGTACCACGTCCTACTTAGTGGACTGGGTTGGGTTTGGGCCTGAAGAACGTTCTTGGGAGCCAGAAAGTAATCTTAATGCCCCAGATCTTATTGCGGCCTTTTGGAGGAGGAGGGAGGGCCCTCAGGGGGGTACTGTAAGGCGCGTGCATCGACGTCGTGCACGCGGTCGCTTGCCCTCCCGGGCTGCAGGTGTTGGTGAAGGGGCACTGGCAAATCTCAGTGCAATATCCTTGCGCCCACAGTCCTACTGCAGTGAACAAGGTCCGGCACAGGAAGTGGTCATGCGCCAGCTCCTTGAGACCTCTGGTGACATCACTTCCGCCAGGCGTTCACAGGAAGTATGTCAGGCACCACACCCTGCCCTTGAGACCTCTGGTGAGGTCACTTCCGCCAGGCGTTCACAGGAAGTGTGTCAGTAACCACGCCTCTGCCAATTAGCTCACTACTTTTTAAACCCTGAGCTTCTGCTGGGCAGGGCCGGTGCCTTGTTGTTCATGTGTGACTGCTATACGGTCCGGTCCATTGCTATTGACACTGAATGTTACTGAGTGTTTGTGTGCTTCCTTGCACCGGTGCGTGGTTTCACGTGCCTGCTTTTCTGTCTGTCTTTGTGTGTGTGTATCACTCAGACTGTTTGAAAGCCACGCTTGCGGCCGTGCCGTAGCCCCCTCCTGGAGCACGGGTACACGGTGGGCGTCGCTTGTCTGGAGGTCTGTGAAGCCAAGGCTCTGGCTCCAGTCTCAAGCGCTTTCTGCGCAGTACGTGTTTGTGTAAGTGTTTGCCTTACTATTCATTATCTTGCCTCCTATATCATTTCGCCCTTTGGGAGCGATCGTCATTGTCTGGCTGCCCAGAGTTTGGGCCCAGTGATCCCCAGTGACTCTGCCAAGTGGCAGAGTCACTTATTTATTTTAGTTGTGCCTCAGTGGCCTAACATGCTTCTCCTCCCCCAAGGCGTTTTTGTGTCATCTCTCACAGATAAGAAGTGTGTCCCTTCCCACCCTGTGCCAGGCTGCCGCTGCTGGTTGTATCAGGCTGGAGAAGGAAAAAAGGGGGGACCCCATGCTTTTTTTTTTCAAAAATAATTAAATAAATGGCATGGGGTCCCCCCTTTTTTCCTTCTCCAGGGTGGGAAGGGGCATGGTTATTGGCCCTTCCCAGCCTAATGGTACCAGCCTGCAGCCGGCCAAGAACCGGACCCTCAATTTAGGAGGTCCGGTCCTGCGGGTACCCGGCTTTTCCCGACACCCCTGGTGGTGGTGGGGGCCGGGGTAATAGATGTTGGCGTTAGTGCTGGCCATACCGGCAAGCACTAAGCCCAGTATTAGTAATCAGGGCCGTCTGTAGATAGCCGTGATTACTAAAACTGCAATGTTGTAAAAAAAAAACACACACTCACACTTATAAAATATTTTATTAAAGTAAATACTCCCCCAGACCCCTGTTTGACCATTTTATTTAAAAAATAAAAAAGCTGGTCCGACGTAATCCACGAATCCGAAGTAGTCCTCTGCATTCACGATCCTGAAAAATGCAAAACAAACAAACAAACAAAAAAACTAACAAACACAGACCACTTACCTCCTCCTGCTCAAGCTTTTTCTCCTCAGCAGTGGAGCCTCTTCATTACATTGCGCCCACTGCTGGTTAATTAAAAAAATTACACCTTGAATTCTTCAATGAAAAAAAAAAAAAAAAGTGATAGGTGACGGATCCTTCATGACCCCAATGCAAGTCAATGGGGACGGATCCGTTTATTATTGTGTCAAACCAAACGGATCCTTCCGCATTGACTTGCATTGGGGTCATGACGGATCCGTCTAGGGGACTCGAGCATTACGGTCGAGTACACTCGGTGTTCGGCCAAACACCGAGCCGACCCGAGCGTAGGCTTGCTCGGCCGAACAGCGAGTTTGGCCAAGCATGCTCGCTCAACAATAGTAATAAACAAAGGAAAGTCATGTCTTTTACCCAATTCAAAAATATATTTTCTGGGTATTATCCTAGATGCAAGAACGCAAACATCCCTTTTACCAGTAGAAAGTGTAAAGTCATTACGGTCAGGAGCCCAGAAGTTCCTAAGGAGGAGGTCTTGCTCCATCAGAGAGGCCATGAGTCTATTAGGCCTCATGACAGCTTGCATTGTAGCGGTTCCCTGGTGCCAAATCCATTTCAGACCTCTACAGGCCTGGATATTAAGCAAATGGGACAGACGTCAAGCATCTCTAGATCGGAAGTTCCAGATACCAGAACACGTAAAAGATTCTATCCTGTGGTGGCTGTCCCCAGTAGATCTAAACAAAGGAATCGTTTGGCAGAACACACCTTCTGTAATAGTTCAGACCGACGCAAGCGGTTCCGTCTGGGGAGCCAAAGTAAATGAGAAAATTTTCCAGGGAATTTGGCAGAGGAAATAGCAAATCAATCCTCCAATTACCGGTTAACTCAGAGCAGTCTGGGAGACTATAAAGGATCGTAAGAAGATGGCGCCTAGCTTGTGTGGACTTATTCGCATAAAAAAGAAATGCAAAAACCCCAATCTTCTGCTCTTTAAATCCCAGAGACAGTCCATGGGCAGTGGATGTGTTTTCTCAGAAGTGGGACTGGGACCTAGCATACACCTTCCCGCCCCTTCCAATTAATTCCCAAAGTCATTCAGAAGGCCATTGTGGAGAGATCTACCCTTATCCTAGTCACCCCCTTTTGGCCAAAAAGGAGCTGGTTTTCTCTTCTGAAAAAACTCTCATTACAGGATCCATGGATCCTTCGTCTCAGGAAAGATATTCTGTCCCAGGGTCCAGTCCTAAATCCTCATCCAGAGTTTTTCAAATTAGCAGCCTGGATCCTGAATCCGACATCCTGAAGTGTAAGAGTCTTTCTGATAAGGTTATTACAACTCTAAAGGTGAGTAGAAAGGTTGTGACATCGGCCATTTATCTTAAAATTTGGAGAAGATTCTGTTCATGGAGGGATCTGGAGCTGGTTCTGTTGCCTTCTACTCTAAAGCTCCAGATATCAGCTCTTAGTGCTTTTTCTTCGACACGGATTTAGCCAACCACAAATGGATCAGAAGATTCATCAGGGCCGCATCCAGACTCAGACCAAAAGTCAGATATCGAATACCCGCATGGGATTTGAATACGGTGCTGGTGGGGCTTACCAAGAAACCCTTTGAGCCTCTGGAGGAATGCTCCTTGAAGAATTTATCGTTTAAGACAGCGGTCCTCATCGCTATTTTATCTGCAAGACATCTAGGCCAGATACAAGCCCTTTCGATCTGTGAACCTAATCTTTCTATCAGGGATGATAGAATTGTACTAAGCTTAGATCCCGGGTTTCTCCCCAAGGTAGTATCAGACTTTCATAAAAATCAAGAGATCATTCTCCCCTCTTTTTGTGATAGCCCAAAGAACGAGAAAGAAAGGGAATTCCATTCCCTTGATGTTAGGACTGTCCTCAGATATCTCAAGATCACCAAGGACTTTAGACTTTCTGATAGTCTTTTAGTTCAGTTCGCAGGGAAGAATAAGGGTAAAGCTGTTTCTAAAGCCTCCAACGCTAAATAGATTAAACAGACTATTATCGATTGTTATAAGGCTCAGAACCTAGCCTGTCCCATTGATGTGAAAGCTCATTTTACCAGGGCCATGTCTTCCTCTAATGCTGAGAAAGCAGGTGCTACCCTAGACCAGATCTGTAGGGCTGCTACTTGGTACAACTTAAATACCTTTCACTTCCTGATCTTTATAAACACTACAGACTAGATCCAGGGGCGTAGCTAAAGGCTCATGGGCCCTGGTGCAAGAGTTTAGCTTGGGCCCCCCTTCCCTCAGTACTTTGTGTGTCTTCTTATGCGGCACAAGGGTCTTTGGGCCCCCTCAGGCTCCTGGGCCCGGTAGCGACTGCTACCTCTGCACCCCCTATAGCTACGCCCCTGACTAGATCTTTCTGCTGCTTCAGACCTTTTGTTCAGTCGGAAGGTTCTGCAAGCAGTTGTCTTCCCCCCCTTGACAGTGTAATCTGTGAGGTCTCTTGTTACCTGCCGTCATGGTGGTGAAATGGAATTAGACTTACCGGTAATTCATTTTCCATGAATCCACCATGACTGCACAATATTCCCTCCCCCCCAAAAAAATAAACCTCTTATTAATGAGTATGAAGTAATACTTAAAAAAAAAAAAAAAAGAGATATGTTCACTTGGTGTTGGACGCACTGTAATCTGAGAAACACTGGTGTTGGTGGTGGGAGGGGGTAATTTAACCTTTCTCTGTTCCTGCCCCTTCAGAGGTAAGGGGTCAATCTCTCTTGTTACCTGCGGCCATTGTGGATTCATGGAAATGAATTACCGGTAAGTCTAATTCCAGCTTTCGAAATTTTGAATTTTTCTGCTTTTCGGCACAAATTGCAATTCTATCAGTGTTTTTTATTTTTATTTTTTATTGGGTTCGCTATGTGGTAAATATGATATGGTAACTTCATTCTGCAGGTGATATGATTATGATGATTATGCATAAAATTTTGCACCAAAATTTGTTATATTTTGCATCATCATATACCAACATCCATAGCATTTCTATTTTTCTGCCAATGTAGGTGTCTGAAGTCTTGCCTTTTGTGGGACAGACTGTAGTTTATATTGGTATCATTTTGTGGTACATAAGACTTTCTGATTGATATTATAGCATAGTTTTTATTTATTTTTTATGTCATTGATAGGGTGATTATATAATATTTTTACAGAGCTGGTCATCACAGACATAGTGATACAAAATATGTCTACTTTTTTTTCTATTTTTTTCTATTTTTTTTTAGAACGATGATAAATGGCTTGCTGAGGTGAAAGGGATTTTTTTTTTTACACTTGAAACATATTTTTTATTTTTATAAAACTTTTATAAAACTGATATAGCAGCCCCAGTTACAAGCGGAATACAGCCCCCAGAGAGTCTGTACAGCATTATACAGCGCTGTACAGTCTTATTGCAGAGGTGATCTAGGTCTGGTAATACCCGGCAGCTACTGCAGTCTCCCAGGCTCTGCAGTCACATGATCACTGGCACAGGAATCAGCATAGCTCTTCCTGATCTTTATACATAGCATTCATTGAGCAGTGTGTATTCTTATGACCTTGTTCTTCTTTCCCCACCCAGTTAGTGTCAAACAGCTTATAATTAACCAAAGATATACTGTATATACTTTGTTTAAAATAATGAATGAAATGCTGGTTGTATTTCTTGTAGTTGTACAATTACTCTTTCTGTTTCTGAGACTGGTCTTTGGGATACAAACCCTATGTGATGTACATATAAACTGTGAATGAAATGTGGTTATAAGAAAAAAAACATTTGCCTGAGAAATGAAGACCCTTAACATTCCACAGTATGGAGGTATTTAGGGCCAATTATAAAGAGTTTACAAGTCCTTTGACATTTTTATTTCATTGGACTCATTTCTGTTTCAACAGCTCTGATCAATTATGTTTCAATGGGCTTTGATTGGAATTTTTACTGTTAAACAGATGATTCACCTTTCCCTTTTAAGTAAGAAAAATAGCTTTATAAATTCCTGAGGAGAATATAGTCCCTCTGTATAGAAAAATGTTTACTGTAATTTGAATGGAAACAGCAGAGGGATTTTGGTAAAAGGTATTCACATTCTTTGAAGATTCAAAATGTTGATTTCATTATAAAATATGTGTACAGACTGGGTAGGGACTACAAACCTGTGAGCAGAGTTTGTTCAAGTTTTCATGTCTATTCTTCCTTTGAAAAGGGAGAATGTGTGCAGCTATGATTATATCTCGGAAGCATGAATTGTTCCTTCACAAACAAGTAAATACTAAAATTCCTTACTTTCCATTAAAACATATTTTATTTATTTCTATCTTTGCAGCTTAGTCCAAATGCAGGATGTCTCCGAGCATTACTGAAGATGCTGTATTGTCCATATTGTCGTGGGATGCCCAGTTTGAAGCCTTGTACCAACTATTGTCTCAATGTGATGAAGGGCTGTTTGGCGAATCAGGCAGATTTGGACATAGAATGGAATCTCTTTGTCGGTATGGAAATGTATCTATTATAGTTGTATAACAAATATGTGCAATATTGGTTAAGAGATTTGAAGATGATGAAATAGAGGCTAAAGGCTGAACAAATCCCAAGTGTCGAGTAGCCAATTTATCCAAAAATCTGTTATTGCATTAATATTTTTGGCTGCCATTAGATATTAATCCTTAGACCACAAAGAAAAAAATGGCTCCTTGGTGGTCTCAATACATGCCGTACCTATTGTAAGTCATAATGCAACAGTAAGGTAGCATAAAGCTAAATCATTTGGTAATGTAAACTTTGATAAGATTTCAGTATATGTATTGCAATAATATTGCTGATTGGTCATAGTGATGGGCAGTCTTCCAGAGAGATTTTTGAAATATGTAAGACAATATGCATGGATGCAATAATGATGACATGAACAAAGCAGCCTGAACTCCTGTTATCCATTTTGCAGATGGAAAACATCCTTTTTAAAGTCTGGAGAGTTTTTAAAATACAGATGCATCTACATATCATCTGTAGTTTAAGCACTATCCTTAGACTTTAAAGGGTGTTTTCCATCTGCAAAACAAATTAAAGTAGTGCATGCTAAATTTTCAAGTACATATTTTGCACACCCATGTGAATAGACTTATAGATCAACATTAGTTATGAATTATAGCAAGAAAGAGATTTTAGCATGTTTCCACACATAGTTTTGTTCATCCAAGAAAATTCTACTTGGTCATCATTTTTTGTAGTGTTTCTTTTAGCCTTTTTCACCCATGTACATTGCCTTGCGAAAGTATTCTGCCCCCTGGAACTTTTCAACCTTTTTGACACATTTCAGGCTTCAAACAAAAAGATATAACATTTTAAATTTTTAGTGAAGAATCAACAACAAGTGGGTCACAATTGTGAAGTAGAACAAAATTTATTGGATCATTTAAACTTTTTTTTGTAATAATCAAACTGAAAAGTTTGGCGTGCAAAATTATTCGTCCCATTTACTTTCAGTTCAGAAAACTCACTCCAGAAGTTCATTGAGGATCTCTGAATGATCCAATGTTGTCCTAAATGACTGATGAAGATAAATAGAATCCACCTGTGTGTAATCAAGTCTCCGTATAAATGCACCTGCTCTGTGATAGTCTCAGGGTTCTGTTTAAACCACAGAGAGCATCGTGAAGACCAAGGAACACACCAGGTCTGTGATACTGTTGTGGAGAAGTTTAAAGCCGGATTTGGATACCAAAAGATTTCCCAAGCTTTAAACATCCCAAGGAGCACTGTGCAAGTGATCATATCTAAATGGAAGGAGTATCAGACCACTGCAAATCTACCAAGACCCGGCCGTCCCTCTAAACTTTCATCTCAAACAAGGAGAAGACTGATCAGAAATGCAGCCAAGAGGCTGTTAAAGAAATTTAGTTAGTTGGTGAACACAATTGTGCTAGGGTTGTATTTCATTATCAGATGGTCTCCATCTCCTTATATCCATATCTCTTATATGTTATAATCTCTAATCTCCATTAGATGTTACATATGCTTAAAAATAAAAATGACTCATAATCACTTGATATGTCTATAGGAAAAGAGGAACTTAGCAGAAGTTAAAATATGCATATTGAATTTCCCAGATAGATGAAGTAATGTGTACGCCATCGGCTGTCATCATCATTGATTTGATTTGATGTTACATGTATACTTGTATGATTGTGATTGGATATATTAAAATGGATGACAAAGGGGGGGGGGGTGATTACACCATCATGTATTTCTAATAAAATTAGCTGTCTGGGTGTAACCAGGGGAGATATGCATGATCAGCAATGAGACGACTGGACGTGCATTTCTTGTGCTGTGGCTGCACCCCCTTACCAAAAAGGGGAAATTTAACATAATTTGAACACCACAGACAACTGAGTATTAAGTCCAATTTGGGATTTATCCTAAATTGCATTGACATGTGGTGCCGAAACCCGGGAAGAATCCATCAGATACCCAAGGGGACGATCGTGGAAGAGCTTTGGTCATTATGGCAACTGGGAACTGCACCTTCAAATACACAGGTAAGATATTTTTCTTATTATATGCCTTCCCGCTTGTTATGACCACTGTTCAAGTATTGTCCTTTTCGGAATCTTTGGGATTTTAAAAGAACACCTCCTTGTCTGTGGTAGGGTGAATGGAGTGTCTAAAACCTAGGTGTGATATATGAGAAATGACTGCAGAACTGTGTATGATAGAGTGATAGAGATTGCCTGTGTGCCATGATAGAAATTAAGGAACTGGAAAAAAGAGGAAGTTAGAAAATCAAGAAAGAGATTTCAATGCTTGCATTTAGTTAGTATTTAAAGTGCCCATCTCTCTGTGAGGTCCATAGGTCCCAAGAGTTTAAAAGTTTAAGAGTTACTCGACCTGGGCCAGCGTTTTGTGAACAGGTAGAGGGACCAGTTGGCGAGCTGCGTTTGCAGGCAACTGGTGGGAATGGTTGGCGAGCTGCGTTTGCAGGCAACCAGTGGGACACAAAAGGTTTGTGTCCGGTGGGTGAAGGGACGGATCCACTCTTCTTCATTGGGATCAGGCAGTCAAAGGCTCTGAAAGAGGGGCGCCCCTCGAGGAAGGAGGTGACTGCAGTGGATATCATAGAAAGGCAGAAGAGGAGGAGGGGCAGTGAGAGATATAAGCAGAATATGAATATTTAAAAGAGCAGGCATGTCAAAAGATGATTGTTTAAATCTGGAAAGGTTGAAAGGGAGTTCCACAGTGAGAGAAGCAGCGGAATCGTTCAAGGTTAGGCAGGTGAAGAAGGTAAGAGCAGCTGAAGAAGGTGAGAGGCTGGGAGCAGTGGTTCAAAGATGGCATAAAGAGAATGATGGAGAAAGAATTGGGAAGAGAAGATTTACTTTTAAAAAAAAGCAAAGGAAAGAGTTAAACATAAGTAGAGTGGTAAAAAAGAGGAAGTACTGGCTGCTGCTTTGAGAGGGACTTAAACGGCATTTTCTTTGTCTTCCGTCTCTTGTGGGGTCCCCAATAGTCATAAATGTATCATTTCTGCATAAGAGGAGGATGGATCAATAAGAATCATTATTTGATAACATAGTAACATAGTAACATAGTTTATAAGGCCGAAAAAAAGACATCTGTCCATCCAGTTCGACCTGTTTTCCTACAGGTTGATCCAGAGGAAGGCAAAAAACCCCTGTGCGGTAGAAGCCAATTTTCCTCACTTTAGGGGAAAAAATTCCTTCCCGACTCCAATCAGGCAATCAGAATTACTCCCTGGATCAACAACAACCCATATCTAGTAACTATAGCCTGTAATATTATTACCCTCCAGAAATACAACCAGGCCCCTCTTAAACTCTTTTAGTGAACTTACCATCACCACCTCCTCAGGCAGAGAGTTCCATAGTCTCACTGCTCTTACCGTAAAGAATCCTCTTCTATTTTTGTGAACAAACCTTCTTTCCTCCAGGCGCAGAGGATGTCCCCTCGTCATGGTCACTGTCCTTGGGATAAAGAGATCATGGGACTGACCCCTGATATATTTATACATAGTTATTAGATCTCCCCTCAGTCGTCTTTTTTCTAAAGTGAATAACCCTAATTTTGATAATCTTTCTGGGTACTGTAGTCCACCCATTCCAGCTATGACTTTAGTTGCCCTCCTCTGAACCCTCTCCAGCTCTGCTATGTCTGCCTTGTTCACAGGAGCCCAGAACTGTACACAGTACTCCATGTGCGGTCTGACTAGTGATTTGTAAAGTGGCAGGACTATGTTCTCATCACGGGCATCTATGCCCCTTTTGATGCAACCCATTATCTTATTGGCCTTGGCAGCAGCTGTCTGACACTGGTTTCTGCAGCTTAGTTTGCTGTTCACTAAAATTCCTAGGTCCTTTTCCATGTCAGAGTTACCCAATGTTTTACCATTTAGTATTTACTGGTGACTTGCATTATTCCTTCCCATATGCATAACCTTACATTGGTCAGTGTTAAACCTCATCTGCAACTTCTCTGCCCAAGCCTCCAGTCTATCCAGATCCATCTGTAGCAGTGTACTGTCCTCTTCTGTGTTAATTACTTTACACAGTTTAGTGTCATCTGCAAAAATTGATATTTTACTGTGCAAGCCTTCTACAAGATCATTAATAAATATATTGAAGAGAATATGGCCCAATACTGACCCCTGTGGTACCCCACTAGTGACAGTGACCCAATCTGAGTATGTACCATTAATAACCACCCTCTGTTCACTGAGCCATTTACTTACCCACATACAGACATTTTCTCCAAGGCCAAGCATTCTCATTTTATATACTAACCTTTTATGTGGTACAGTGTCAAATGCTTTGGAGAAGTCCAGATATATGACATCCATTGATTTGCCACGGTAAAGTCTAGAACTTACCTCCTCATAGAAACTGATTAAATTGGTTTGACACGACCGATCCCTCATGAAGCCATTCTGATATGGAGTTATTTGCTTATTTTCATTGACGTACTCCAAGATAGCATCTCTTAGAAAACCTTCAAACAGTTTACCCACTACAGATGTTAAACTTACCGGCCTATAGTTCCCGGGCTCTGTTTTTGGACCCTTTTTGAATATTGGCACCACATTTGCTATGCGCCAATCCTGTGGAACCCTCCCTGTCAGTATAGAGTCCTTAAATATCAAGTATAAGGGTCTGGCAATGACATTACTTAATTCTCTTAGGATACGTGGGTGTATGCCATCCGGTCCTGGCGATTTGTCTATTTTAATCTTTTTAAGAATCCCCAGTACTTCTTCCTGGGTCAGACAGGACACTTTTAAAGGGGAATTCACTTTTATATTCTGCATTTCATCTGACAGTTTATTTTCCTCAGTGAATACAGTGGAGAAAAAATATTTAAGAGTTTTGCTTTCTCCTCATCGCTCTCTGCTACTCCCCCCTCATTACTCTGTAAGGGGCCGACACCTTCAGATTTATACTTTTTAGTATTTATATAATTGAAGAACATTTTACGGTTAGTTTTACTCTCTTTAGCAATTAGTCTTTCAGTCTCTAGTTTAGCTGCTTTTATTTGTCTTTTACAAATTCTATTTTTTTCCTTATAGTTTTTCAATGCTTCCTCGCTCCCCTCCTGTTTTAGTGATTTAAATGCTTTCTTTTTGTCATTTATTGCTTTTTTTACAGTTCTATTTATCCACATTGGTTTTTTCTTGTTTCTTATCATTTTATTCCTATATGGTATGTACCTCTCACAATTAGATATTAGGATGCTTTTAAAAATATCCCATTTTGTGGCTGTATTTTTATTTTCGAGGATTTTGTCCCAGTTAGTTAGACCTATGGCCTCTCTTAGATGGCTAAATTTTGCATTTTTGAAGTTTGGTATTTTTGTTCCTCCCTGAAGAAATGCTTTTTTTAATGACAATTTAAAGGTTATTATTTTATGGTCACTGTTACCCAGGTGTCCCCCAACCTGCACATCTGTTGTTCTGTCAGGTCTATTGGTTAATACTAAGTCCAGTATGGCCGTCCCTCTAGTCGGGTCCTGAACCAGTTGGGAAAGGTAATTGTCTTTGGTTATTGCCAAGAACCTGTTTCCTTTTAGAGATGAGCGAGTAGTGAAATATTCGAAAGTTCGAAATTCGATTCGAATAGACCGCGATATTCGACTATTCGAAAAATGCTCGCCACTTGGAAATCTCAATTCGACCACTTGGAGGTCACCAAGTCCACCCTGAAACCTCAGAAAAGGATGCCAACACTGCTGGAATGCAACTGGGACAGCAGGGGAAGCATGTCTGGGTGCATATAACGCGCCCAAGTCGCACTATTACGCCACTATCACAGCCTCTCAACAATACACTCCAAAGACAATATAACCTCTCTGTAAAGTGAGACCATACAAGGAAACCTTCTTTCCTCTACATTGCCATGGACCCCAAGCCAAACTAGACAAAAAAGAAGATAAAATTCTGCACCCCTTAAAATCACGTTGCCTATGACAACCACAGATGGCATAGTCAAGGGGGAAAGCAATCAAGCCATCACTATTTTTCCCTCTGTGCCATCCCTGCCTTGCCCAGGCACATGTCCCAAAACATCATCCACGCCCGAGTAACACGGTTACTGCAAAAGGCCATTTGACCACCAACACTTTGGTTTGAGGCCGGGGATGCTACATATCCCTGACAGCACACTGGGTGAATGTTGTGGAGGCGGGGACGGGCAAACCTGCTACCCCCACCCAAGTTTTGGGCCTTGGTTCTGTCTGGATTTCCGCAACCCTTACAGACAGCTCGGCAAACCCCTCCTTCTCCTTCTAGATTTGTTAAATCTGTCCACCACCCAGTCAAGTCCACAAAGTCCAGTCTCGTCGATAGCCTGCAGAAACTGCAGGGACCTCACTCTGACCCTCCTTCCTCCCACCCTGCCCAATGTTATCAACCCAGTGTTCCCACCCATGCAAGAATCGCAGGAGCTATCTGAGGATTTTGTTTGTTCTGATGCCCAAACACTGGAGCAAGCTCCATCTCTAGCTGATGGTGGTGTGGAACGGGCACTAAAGTGTAAAATGATTAGGGACGATGATGAGACACAGTTGCCAGCAAGGGAGGCTGTTGGAGCAAAGTGAGGCAGTGTAAGAGGAGGTGGTTGAGTATGACGAAGTCAGTGACCCGACCTGGCCCAGTGTCATGTCTAGCAGGTAAAGCAGTGGGGATGTTGAGGGATGCGTAGAACCGCAAAAGGCAGGAAGAGGCCGTGGGCTGGCCAGAGGCTCATGGAGAAGGCAGGCTAGAGCCCGCAGGGCCGCATATCTTCCCTATAACAGGCCCCCACACAAAGCTCTCCCATCGAGGGCTCTTAGGTCCTTGTTGTGAAAATATTTTAATGAGTGCGCAAAGTTAGCTTGAGGTGAGCCCTCGAAAAAATTATATGGAGTCCCAAGAGGTGAGCCCTCGAAAAAATTAAGTGGAGGCCAAAGAGGTGAGACCTCTTAAAAATTGTATTAAGGCCCAAGAGGTGAGCCATAATAAAAATTGTTTGTAGGCCCAAGAGGTGAGACCTCTTAAAAATTGTTTGTAGGCCCAAGAGGTGAGCCATGAGAAAAATTGTTTGTAGGCCCAAGAGGTGAGACCTCTTAAAAATTATGTGGAGGCCAAAGAGGTGAGACCTCTTAAAAATTGTTTGTAGGCCCAAGAGGTGAGATCTCTTAACAATTGTATTAAGGCCCAAGAGGTGAGCCATAATAAAAATTGTTTGTAGGCCCAAGAAGTGAGACCTCTTAAAAATTGTTTGTAGGCCCAAGAGGTGAGCCATGAGAAAAATTGTTTGTAGGCCCAAGAGGTGAGACCTCTTAAAAATTATGTGGAGGCCAAAGAGGTGAGACCTCTTAAAAATTGTTTGTAGGCCCAAGAGGTGAGACCTCTTAAAAATTGTTTGTAGGCCCAAGAGGTGAGCCATGAGAAAAATTGTTTGTAGGCCCAAGAGGTGAGCCATAAATATTTTTTTTTTTTTTTACGGAGCAATTCTACGGCGGTTAAGGAGGAGGAGGTGGAGGAGGAAATGGCACTTCATACAGATGGCACTTCACTTTTGGCTGCTTTCCACTGTTGGAGAAGCAAAGTCCGGGTCAATCCACTTGCTGTTCATTTTGATTAGCGTCAGCCTGTCGGCACTGACGGTTGACAGGCGGCTGCGCTTATCGGTTATAATGCCCCCGGCTGCGCTGAACACCCTTTCTGATAGCACGCTGGCGGCAGGGCAGGCAAGCACCTCAAAGGCATACAGGGACAGTTCCAGCCACGTGTCCAACTTGGAGACCCAGTAAGTTTAGGACGCCGAGGGATCGGGGAGGACAGGGGTACGGTCTGCCAGGTACTCCCGCAACATCCGCCGATACTTGTCCCTCCTGCTGATAGCGGGCCCCGCAGTGATGGAAGTTGCATGAGGGGGTGCCATGAACGTGTCCCACACCTTGGAGAGTGTTCCCCTGGTGGCTGTGGGCCTGATCGATGTTGTGGGACTCTGGGAGACCCTCTCCTCTCTGCCGCCAGCGATGGTGGGTGGGAAAATCTCCATCATGTTCTGCACGCGTTCCCTCTGGTATTCCAGCAATCGATTCGTCCTCTCCTCTACCGGAATAAAAGAGGAGACGTTATCTTTATACCGGGGGTCCAGGAGTGCGAAGACCCAGTACAGTTTGTTCTCCACTATCCGGACAACTCATGTGTCCCGGGAAAAGCAGCCCAGCATGAAGTCAGCCATGTGTGCCAGACTCTGAATAGGCATGACGTCACTGCCCCCACCAGAAGGATCACTTGCCATTCCTCCTCTTCCTCTTCCGCCTCCTCTCCGCCCCATCCGCGCTGAACCAATGGGACGCACACAGCCTGACTGCTACCCTCGCCGCCAGCATCCGCCTCCTCTTCCACAGCCACCTCCACGTCGTCCTCCTCCTGCTCATCCTCCTCCTCCTCCTGCAACTGCCACCGAGAAGCAGACAAAAGTGTGGTCTGACTGTGTAGCTCCGTTGCGTCTCCTCCTACCCCCGTCTCCTCTGCGTGCAATGTGTTCTCCCTTATTGCGATGAGTGATTCTTTAAGGACGCATAGGAGCGGGATGGTTACGCTCACTATAGCGTCCTCGCTGCTGACCTTCTTGGTGGACTCCTCAAAGATACGCAGTACATCGCATATGTCTGCCATCCATGGCCACTCGTGGTTGGCAAACTGAGGGAGCTGAGTTGGAGGCACGCGTGGATTCATAATCTGGTACTCCATCAATGCTCTCTGCTGCTCACACACCCTGGCCAACATGGAATAGGTGGAATTCCAGCGAGTCGGCAGGTCGCACAACAGCCGATGTTCAGGCAAATGGAGGCGTTGCTGGAGTTTTTTTAAGCTAGCAGCAGCTACAGTTGACTTCCGAAAGTGAGCGCACAAGCGCCGCACTTTCACCAGTAGCTCTGCCAGGTTGGGGTAAGTCTTTAGAAATTTTTGGACTACCAGATTAAAAACGTGGGCCAGGCATGGTACGTGATTGAGTTCGGCAAGCTCCAGAGCCGCCACCAGGTTACGGCCGTTATCGCACATGACCATGCCTGGTCCTAACTGCAGCGGCGACAGCCACATCTCCGTCTGCTGCAATATGGCGTCCCTCACCTCTGGGGCGCTGTGCTTCCTGTCGCCCAAGCTGATGAGCTTAAGCACCGCCTGCTGACGTCTCCCCGCGCCAGTGCTGCAACGCTTCCAGCTAGCGGCTGAGGGCGATGTTAAGGCAGAGGAGGAGGAGGAGGAGGAAGAGGAGGGGGGTTTATCAGAACCCGTGCTGGCAATCTTGGGCGGGGGTGGTAGGTAGGCCGTCTCTGTTTGCGACCCCGTCCCCGCTTCCACAACATTCACCCAGTGTGCCGTCAAAGAGATGTATCGTCCCTGGCCGCAAGCGCTTGTCCACGAGTCAGTGGTCAAGTGGACCTTTGCGCTGACTGCGTACCTCAGGGCCCGCCTGATGTTACGCGACACGTGCTGGTGCAGGGCGGGGACGGCACTCCGGGAAAAGTAGTGGCGGCTGGGGACGGAATAGCGAGGTGCGGCAGCCGCCATCAGGTCGCGGAAGGCCTGCGTCTCCACAAGCCTAAACGGCAACATCTCCAGGGCCAGCAGTTTGGAGATGTGGCAGTTTAAGGCTTGGGCTTGGGGGTGACTCGAGGCGTACTTCCGCCTGCGGTCGAACGCCTGCGAGATGGACAGTTGATGGGACGAGGAGTGTGAAGGTGCAGGCGAAGATACGGGGGAAGGGGAGGCTGAAGGAGAAGGCCCCAAAGTAGCCGAGGCAGAGGCAGATGTGGAGGTGTCCTGGCTGGAGGTCTGGACCGCAGTGGCAGCACACAACAAAGGGGAAGAGGCAGTGGCAGGAAGACCTTGCGCAGGTTGTATTGCGTTTGCTCTCTCCCACTCAGCTTGACTTCCAAGTGACGCCGCATGCCTGAGGTGGTCATATTGCTCTTCTCAGAGCCCCTACTCAGTTTTGAGTGGCAGAGTGTGCAAACCGCGCTCAGTTTGTCATCCGCACAAACATTAAAAAATCTCCACACCACAGAAGTACGAGGCCTCGATGGGGGAGCTTCGCGCGACTGCCTGCTGCCGGGAACAGCTTCGGCCCTGCTGGCTGTGGCCTCACTTCTCTGTCTGGACTGTCCTCTGCCTCTGGACATCCCTCTGCCTGTGGACATCCCTCTGCCTGTGGACATCCCTCTGCCTCTGGACATCCCTCTGCCTCTTGCTGCCTTTTTCGGTGCTGCGCAGACCACCACCTCTCCACTGCTTTCCCCGCTGGACATCACCCCTGGCCAAGTGGGGTCGGTCATTTCGTCATCCACCACCTCCTCTTCCACTTCCTCACTCTGCTC